>JAVLUX010000049.1:4516077-4606077 GCA_032164185.1 Moxostoma hubbsi
GTGCAAGAGTAATGAGACATCTAACACTGATATAAAACACTGTGTTTCTGTGTATCTATTAAAGACATGAGATCCGCATTCATATCAAGTGCGTGTGTGTGGGGGTGGGGTGGGGTGGGGGGAGGTGTCACAGTGTGGTTGATAACTGCAGATCAAAATGACAAAAATTTTACAAAATACTTTGGAATAAATCAGTGTCAAACATGTGCATTTCCATTAAAGGGACATTCAATTTTAAGGGTCTTTATATAAATTTTAAGGGCAATTTTTATCATAAAAAAAATATATATATATATATATATACTACGTCTTTTTTATAAATTCATGAACACAACACAATTATTAAACTCAATTTATGAAATAATGTTTCTAATTATGGCTAAATTAGAATATTAAGAAATATATGTATAAAAAATTCATGCAGGGGCATTTTTTGTCCAAAATTAATTTTATTTATTTATTTATTTTACTTCATTTTTTAATAGATGTTAAAAATTAAAATCATACGGGGCATTTTTTTATCAACGCATTTTTATTCTTTTTTCTTTTTTTTTCATAAATGTGAGCATTTATTTTTGGGATGTTAATCATTTAAATGCCAATTTGTTTACATAATGCCACTGTTGTTTTTTTACACACACATTTCTCAACACACAAATAAAAAACACACTCTGACATCCATACCAGCACACCCGCACAATTTTAGCTGCATCAGTTATTCAATTGGCCTGCAGTGCTCTATAATACAGAGAATAGGGGAAAAGCTTGTATTTGCTCCATAGTCTAAACATGAGAAAAATGGCACCATCTGGTGGAAAATATTACAAATTTAAATTTGAAATCCGAGACTCCGGAATGAAAGCATGATATCATAGAATTCACGATTTTATGTTTTAATGGCACTGGGATCAAATATTATAGTTTTAATGGGTTTCAATGGGGACATTTTTGTCCTTAAGGTCCTGAGTGTATCTTTTTTGTGTACACAGTGTGTTATAGATGTATTACAGGAACTGAGGTTGAAATAAAAAAAACTCCCCCAACAATACACACCTTTGGCAAAATTTATGCCGTTGGCATTAACATTCATTGGCATTGTCGTTGGTGAAATATTTTGTAGTAATCCTTTAAATGATTCAATTATTTGAAGATGAATTGTGTCTTTGAAATTATATGGAAGTTATACAGTTAAGTATAACTTAAGTGTCCGTTTCAACCTTTCTTATATAATTCTTATTAATAAATGCCTGTTTTGGCATGCTACTCAAAACTCCACATTGCTTCCATTTTTCAGGCACATTTTCCCTTCCATGTGCCCAGCTCAGATAGATGGTCTGTGCTGTGTATTTGGATGTATATTAGACTGATAATACACTTGTAGCCAATCACAGGGTTTAATGTATGAGCTGCAGCATTCTCATTGGCAGCTCTTTGTAGAGTATAATGAAGCGAGTGTAGGCTGATGAATGCAGTGGTCTGGGGGTAAACGTCAGTTCTTTCATTAAGGAGACCTCCACCTCGCCCTGCAATATTGAACCATGGCTCCTGCGATTAGACTGATGAATCCCACAGACAATCACAGGTGAGATCTGAGAGAACAAACACACCGTGGGCTGTTTAACCAGTATAAGACAACAATTGTGAGGTGGAGGGCATCAGCATTTGGGAACTCGTGGAAAAAAATGTGTAGAAAAGATCAATTTGATCCAAGGCCCCAGTGAAAAGGAAGAGGGCGTGGCCGGGCCATAATCAGCTGATCAGCGGGAAAGTGAGATAAAGGACAGCCGGAGATGCCGGTTCAAGAGAGAGATGCGCGCGGATGCGTTTCATATGTGTCAGTGTTTGTTTACATTTGTTTTATGTTGAGTTTTTATCATGTAATTTTACTTTGACTGTTTAGCCGGTTCTCACCTCCTGCATTGGATCATTGAGCTTTCAATCATTGTATTTTTTCCCGCCTGAAAGCATGGTTTCTCTAACGATGATTGGTCAAACTCAATCAAATGGGCGGAATTGAAACGTGATGTACGTGTTTGACAGCATATGAAACATAAAAGCACCGCTGTCGTTGCAATCTGAAGTAACGTCTCAACATTTCAGCTTTAATAATCTGAATTTTTTGTTTAGAAATGTTCCCATTTAAGTAGCAGTTTGAACAGTTTTTGGGAGGAACATTGCAGATACCAAAAACAATAGTCTGCACTTCCTCACTTATGATGAGCACCAACTGGTTCCATAATAATGCGAGTCTAACGTTGAGGTGAAATAATATCACTTCAACAAGGCTCATGATTTGACTCGCATTCATGTCCTTGTTTAATACTTAAGATAAGAACTTAAAGCCCAAATTATCCTTTGGTTTTGACGTGAACGCTTAGCATCTGTGTACATTCGAACGCTCAGCCTTTCAATGTATACTTGATTTGACTGTTCACGCATACCCAGGTGGTTGGCCCATATGTGCTGCGACAGCTATGGGACACTTGAATATTTCTCTTCAGGAATATAGATAATAAAGACCCATAAAGATGTCTTTATTTTCCTTCAGACTCAAGTTATACAAATGCAGTTATCTCAAGATCTCCTCTCACATGTGCTTCAAGACGTGCACATCCACTGTATTTGTTTTCATATTCTTCTAGCGCAACGGGCTCAACTGTGAGTGTTGCCATCTTGTGAACCCACTAATTAGTACAAATAATTCCAAGCTCATGCACATACTGCACATTCAGTGCCTGAGCACTCTCCTGATGACGAAATTTGTGTGACGTGTCCTGTACACTGATGCTTAGAGTTCACATCTAACCGACGTATACTTTGGGCTTAACCCTACATATAAGCAATAGTAAAAGTGATGCATGTCTTAGCAAACATTAACTATATAAACGCATAATTAAATACAGGGCCGCTGCTGGGTAAATTGATGTGGAACTGCTTTCGGGTCCTTGAAATACATATAACGTGTGAGTAAGGGCAGCCGGTGGACTTTCCGGTGACCTCCTAGGGTAAGATGGTGCTCCCTTAGGGAGTTGGTACCCTAAGAAGACTGCGTAGTCTGCTTATAGGGAGCGGTGGTACTGATTAAATAAATGCTAATAAACATTTCACCTACGATTTAAAAAATTATCAAGTGTATAAATTATAGTGCAAAGAAATTACATTTGTGACTATTTCATTTCAGCAAATAGGAAGTACTGTGATTGTGCCATCATAATAAAATTATACTGCATACAGCACCTGAGTAAAGAACCGATTGGACCGCACACATAAATGTGTGTGTGTGTGTATGTGTGTGTGTGTGTGTGAGAGAGAGAGAGAGAGAGAGAGAGAGAGAGAGAGAGAGAGAGGAAGAGAGAGAGAGCCCGGAGCGGATGGGTATTAAGCAGATGAAGTCATACAGGAAATCAATGTAGTATTGAGAGCAGAAAAATGCCGTGCCTGAGGACAGGCATATGCACCATTATAAATGAATGTGAGCATAGAGACAGTTTATAATGAGGGTCAGGCAGACATGGGGAAATACTGCTGTGATTTTACTTTACAGAGCAGAGGGGCTTCAACTGAACCAGTGTATTAGCATTGCTGGGTGGCTGGCTATCCATTACATACATGCCTTTTAAACCTTAAAACCTTAAAAAATTGCGCTATTTTAGAAATTTTGGCCAGTTTATGTTAGATGCAGTGGTTTCAACTAAGGGCCTTTAAAGACTCTGTAGTGTGTACGTGGACAGGTATACAGCAGGGTCACAAAAGTATGAGACTACATTGAAAATCTGAGATTCCATATGTAATTTAAGCATGGAAATAAACAGAACTTTTCAGGATTTTGAAACAAATAAAAAAAAATGCTTTAAAAGGAAAAGGAAATATTTAAGAATCTAATATATTGGGCCTGGAGTTGAGTTGGGAGTTCAAATCCAGGGTGTGCTGAGTGACTCCAGCCAGGTCTCCTAAGCAACCAAATTGGCCCGGTTGCTAGGGAGGATAGAGTCACATGGGGTAACCTAATGTGGTTTTCGCTCTCGATGGGGCGTGTGGTGAGTTGCGTGTGGATGCCGTGGAGAATGGCATGGACCTACACAAGCGCTACTTCTCTGCGGTAAAATGATCAACAAGCCACGTGATAAGATGCGTGGATTGACGGTCTCAGACGCGGTGGTAACTGAGATTCGTCCTCCGCCACCCGGATTGAGGCGAGTCACTACGCCACCACAAGGACTTAGAGCGCATTGGGAATTGAGCATTCCAAATTGGGAGAAAAGGAAAGAAAATGTAAAAAAATAAAAAAATAAAATAATCTAATATATTTTTAGGTCACTTATCAAAAGTTATTAAATTAAAAGAGGGCACTTCAAATATTAAGACATTTTGACATTCATATTCTAGTCTTCAATTAAATTTGTAATGTGAATAATATAATTTGAAAGGGAAAAAAATGAAGAAAAAAATGTAAAATAAAAAATAGGATATTTTTTCACTAGTGGTTTTAGATTTTAGACCCCACTGCAAAAACATATGGGATTTCCTTTAAAAATATAAATATATTAAAATTTCAAAATGTATTTTTACATCTAGTACATTAACTAATGACTAATTAACGAATAACTGCTGTGCATTTTAAAAGGTAATAAAGTAACAATGCCAATATTGTAATGTTTTTTTAATGCAAATGTGTCACTAAAGTGTTACCAAGAAAACCCTAAACCTACTAACCCTAAACCAACCATATCCCTAACTTTTTATACTGGGGGTGCCTGAGACTTTTTAGGTTGAAAACCTCTGATATAAATGATAGAGAGGGATTCAAACCTGCATCTCCAACAAGAGCATCATGGCTGTGCACTAACCACTAGGTCACGGTTCTGACAATCTGCCTTTTCATTTATTTTTTTCATGTTTTTGTGCAAACAGGAATGGGATTGGATCATGTCGGACTCGAACCTGCATCTCCTAATATGTCTTGAGCATATATATTAACCACTAAGCCACCAAAAAGTTGCATAATTTAGCAAGAACCTTTAAATAAGCTATGATAGCAGCACCAAATGTAGCCGCTGTAAACCCTATGTGTGAATGACTGTGCCTTTGAGTGTTTGATGAGAGGTTCTAAGCATGCCTTGATGGTGTTTAGCGTCTTTCTCTATCTGTTAATTGTTCACACTTGGCTGTGTTATTACATTCTATTTCAAGAGTGATATGGCGAGAGGAAGTCTTTAATTATTCATTGTTCTCTCACACGGTGGCTGAATTACCAGAAATAGACAGAATCACATCTTTGTACCGCCAAAGAAACAGCGTGACACAAATGACACCAACGCCCCTCGCAGGGCAATTTGAAGGGCACAGGGCAGTGTACCACTGGATAGTATAGATGAAATAGTGTGCAAGAGATAGTTTGTGAGCAAGAGATTCGAATGCAGGGCATTTAAGCGTGTTTATTCTATTGAGTGCACTTTTGGCCGCGTGGATTATTAAAAAATAAACATTCTTATAACTTTTCACACTCTCAGTAGTTTATTTAATTTGTTCATTAATGGTTTTCTTTTTAGACTATCATCTAACATCATACTATTATCAGTTTTAAAAATGTAGTGATACATATTTTCATTAAGTCTTTATAAGGGACAAGGGTAAAACAATCAAAAATATACATATTTGATGACTGTTTATTGTAACCTTTGTATGACAAAAAAAAAAAAAAAAAGGTGAAATCTGTTAGTTTAATAAATATCAACCCACGGGACATAAAAGAGCCCATAGTTGATGAAACACCCATAAACAGAGACAGATCTTTGCACATTCCTCTGGCTACTTCCCAAGCAGCCCACCACAGTCATTGAGAATTCCCATCACACACTAGAATGAGCAGGAAGCCATCGTAATCAAAAACAAGGATCAAGTCTACAGCTGCAATTCCCAAAGAGCGCTGTCACTGTCGATACCGCAACATGCCCCCCAACACATACGCACACACACACATACAAACATAAGGTTCCAACGGGTTTTACATAATCCAGTCAGAATGTCCCGCATCCCGTGGCTCATTTGAAAACCTAAAATGGGATCAGGCGAAGTGAATAACTGCAGCAAATTTACTTCCGAATTACCTGCGTGACAGAGATGTTCAGCCACTTACCCTTTGAGTCAAGAAGATACTTTGCCGCTTTTTTGCACACGCTAGCACTTTACTTTTCCAGCTTTTGTTCAAGGGTAATGACATGATATAAACATGGAGGAAAAACAAGCGTGGGGTCGAAAGAAAAAAGGAAAGCGAAAGCAAACATGCCCCTCTCTCTGAAGTTAATTGGTTCTCATTGGCCTCGCGTAAAACACATGACGTTGAAGAGTCAAGGTGGTAGAAAGCTTACGTTTTGGTCTGGCCCTTTGTTCGGTTAATGGCTAAATATTTAATGTTCAGGGGCTCTAAAGATTAAAGGTAACATGTTGTCAGTATCATTGGTGGAACTTCAAAGAGGTGTAAATTATGCATTTCCTGTAGCGGTATGAAAAGAAATCAAAGGACGTAATGGAGATTAAAGTTTGGAGGGCTATGTACGAATGCAAAAAGAAAGAGGAGTAAAGTGTCTTGGTGTGGAAAGGTTAATCTATTTTGAGAGTGCTTTATCTTATTAGACCGTCATTGTTTTAATTTAATCTGTTCCGCCATTCGTATATGGACCAGGAGTTATGGAGACGAGGTTTACAAAGCAGGAAGTCAGAAGGCCATGAAATCACAGGAGCAATTAAAAGAACAACATGACTTTCACGAGCAATCCTGCGACAGACTGCCTGTGAATGTCAAGCTCCTAACAGTAGTTTTAATTAAAGCTGAATTGGAGTTGGCTTTAATTGTACCTTTGTGTCAGGCCCACTAAACTCGAGTCAGAGGGAAGGATCGATGGCTAACTGTGTCTTTGAAGACCTCAAATGACAGGTGAATCATTGCTTTAACTGAGCACATTTAACATTTCCGTACTTGGATTTTGAGACAGTCTTCCAGATTAGACTTTCTAAAGGTCAAACGTTGACAGGTGCAATAGTTGAAAGAGGAAATCCGGGAAAACTTGTCAGCTGTTTGACAATTTGCTTGTGCTTTGCTCTGATTTCGAAATATGTCCATGGGACATTCTATTCAAAGCATACATTCTATTAGTGAGGTCAACTGTTTTATGTAGATTTTAAGTGCTTTAATTACCATGCTGTAGCATAGCTCTTAGACAATTTGCATGTTGACACCCTCTCGGAAAAAGTTGGAACAGCCAATACGGAGGGGCCTGGGTAGATCAGCGTGCCAAGCACCCAAATTGGCCAAGTTGTTAGGGAGGATAGAGTCACGTGGGTTACCCTCCTCGTGATCGCAATACAGTGGTTCTCTCTCTCGATTGGGTGCGTGGGAAGTTGTACGCAGTGATCATGGGGAATAGCGTGAGTCTCCACAAGTGCCAAGTCTCCACGGTAAATGGCCAGCAAGCCATGTGATAAGATGCGTGGACTGGCTGTCTCAGCAGCGGAGGGAACTGAGATTTGTCCTTCACCACCCAGATTGAGGTGAGCAACTGCACCACCATGAGGACCTAGGGAGCATTTGGAATTGGGCATGCCATATTGGGGAGAATTTACAAAAATGTAAAAACACAGCTTATATGGTCATACACATTCAGATGGACGTCTTTTGGCTGTTGAGAAGATGGGTTTTAAGCATATCTACCATGAGCATTGTGTTTTTAAGACGCCTTGTATAGATGAAAACATCTCTTCCCAAGATCCCTGTATTCTGTTCCATTTTGCTGTGCTTCAACTAGCTGATTTTGATTGCAACAAAGCATCTTATAAATACGTCCTCTAAGAAGCACTTCTAATCATGTTTGGTAAACACAACACCAGCCTAATTATACAGGGCTTCCTTAAGTCCGATTAGTCGACTAGTCATTCATGCCCCCACTGACTAGCCGATTTTGAAAATCTCTTATTTTTTATATTAGACACAAACTGTATATTTATCTGCCAATCACAAGGTAAATGAATAGCATTCTCTCTCTTTCACAGTCAGCTTTGTGTTTTGTCACCGGGCATGATCACCAGGACTACACTTTATTGGCATCTATCAATGATCCATAAAAAAAGTCTCCACCATTAGCTTGGTGTAAAGTAGCCTTAATAGTCCGATTTCATTAGAGTCAATGGTAGTGAGTGGAGCCATTTGGAAAAGTCAGACAGTCACCAAGGCTCCATACAGCTGCAAATAGCAGGCTGGAATTGCACTGCAAATGGTTCCACTCACAGGACATAATAGCCAGGATGGCCGATTTGACCTAACATGAAACTCCTGCCTACACTCAACATCCTATACCACATTCTGTGAATTATTCTGTCTCATTTTGATGGTCATTCCCAGTGGAATACATTCTGTTCTATCTTGCTATGCAAGTTTATGAGGTCATCTTCAGCTAGGACACGAAGCAGCAGTGCAAAATGCAAAAATTACATTGGTGTTTTATTGTACCGGAGCACCTTTTAAGCTGAATGGCATTCATGCATAACTGAAAAATGCACTTTTAAGACATAAAAGGCATTGGATTAGGTACGTGTAAAGATGGTCAACCAATGGACTAGTGGTACAATAACTGACTAGGGGATTAGTGAGATTGACTAATGAGTTTACCCATTCTTATTTCAAGCTTAATTTTTTGTGGTGTTGCTTTTAAGGGGACGCATTTAGAGACACTGTTTCCAGTAGCACGTTTTAGCTTAGTGTTGGACTCTTAGCCTGCAAAAAACTTCTTTTGAGATGTTGGATTGCTATGTTCACCCCCTGTAAAGCACAGGCATCAAAGCAATGCTTTGCAACAAATCCACTGCCTTAATAGATTTCACAACAATTACTGTCGAACTCCAAATATTTGTCATTGTTTGTCTATGTACACATGCAAATGGATTTCTTTGGCCATTGTGTATGTCTAAATGTTAGTACAGTGTCTCGGAAAATGCGTTTTGAAGTCAAGAAATGTTCGAAAAAATCTCAAGACATCCATCCAGCTTTTTTAGGTGTCCAACTGGCATCTGCTAAACATGATCCTAAACCAGCATAGTTATAGAAAGTTTCCTTAAGACAGACTGGTTGACTAGTTCAGCATTTCCAAACCCTGGTCCTGGAGGCACACCAGCAGTACCTGTTTTCGATGTCTCAATAATCCAAGACACCTGATTAAACTCATCAGCTCATTATTAAAGACTATAAAGACATCAAATGGATACATGAGATCAGGAAGTTATTCAAAATGTGTACTGTTGGTGTGCCTCCTGGAAGAGGTTTGGAAACACAAAACTAGTCATTCAGACATCCCACCGACTAGTCGATTTCGAAAATATGTTGTTTTGAAAATTCTTGCATTTGAAGATATGCCGGAAAAAGAGAAACATTGGACACTGCCATCATCATTCATTCATAAACTTAATTAATTGAGGAACCCCATCATATTCGAATCTCTTCTTTTTACAGTGCAGAGTAAATATTGACAAAGTCCTGTCTGTTGTTTATCCTATTGATCATAATGTGTTTGAGTGTCGATGAGATGTGTGCGAGTGTGTGACGAATGTGTGAATGCCTTTGTGTTGGGCTTCAATGTATCGATGGGCACTTGTACAGTCTGGAGCAGAGAAAATTATCTGCTAATAAAACACTTTCACATCGAAAGGAACCAAACAAGGGTTTTCATCCTGTTTTCTATTGCCTGGTGGACAGATGGCCGTCAAACTGGTAAAAAAATGTAATGAATAAAAAAAGACAAACTCGCATATTGTGTTTTGAGAGAGGGGCTAACCGGTGAAAAATGCAAAAACGTAAGATGTAAGAGTGTTGTGGAATGCTTTAAAAGGGGCAATATGTCCTACAGTAGACACTTTCCCCTCCACCCATTCCCTTTAAATCTAAGTCAGAACAGATTATTTCTATGCAAATGCTTGCAGGCGCTGAATTAAATCCAAAACACAGTTTGTAAAAATCGATTCCACTGCAACCTACAAGTCTGCAGCCAGGCGACATGCCACAGCCATACATATTCATCTTTTATTTACTGTGCACTGAATGAAGCAATGGATTTGGCAAAACAGGGATAAGGAGGAAGGGGGAGGGCTGGGAGTTTGGGAAAGAAAAAAAGAGTGAAATAGGGAGATGTGATTATTGGAGACTCTTCAGGTCATGTCTAGAGTAATAGATCTTTATGACATCTATATATCAGTCTTGGGTGATATTTCTGAAAGTAATCTTTGTGTGTTTTTTGTTAGTTTAATATATTCCAAATATTAGATAAGATAACATGTTATACCCTTCTGCTTATATTTTATTGGTTGCTTACATAACATTAGCATTTTTTTTTTGTTTTACATCAGCATTTGATTACAATTTGTCAATGATATTCACATACAGAAAAACATAATTATCAACAAATGAATCGTCCGTACACTCCAGTTATCTGTGTAAATGCCTGGTGGGGAGGCAAAGGCATGCTCTTTCTTCTATGACTGCTTAAGAGACTGAGCATGTTAGACGTTAAATGTATTTAAATATTCAGCGTGATTAGACAGATGATTAAATTATTTGAGAGATGAGCTTGCATGTGCAGCAGAAATGTGAGCAGTCCACGGCTGTTTAAAAATGCATCAAACATGATCTTAAATTAACGCATCTATAAAAACGCTCTCTTTTTCTATGGAAAGTAGATGCATTCGCAGAAGTGTGTGTATGTGCAAGAGAGCGCAAGTAATAAGGAGAAAGATATGAAGGAATGCATGCATGTTCATCATTACTAATCGAGTCGATACAAAACAGGTTGTCGTACATTCACATAAACAATCTCAAATGTTGCTTCACCTCCTATAATGATGCAAACACAACAATGAAAATGCATTAAACAAACATCAAACAAATGAAACCACAGATAGATGCTAAAACAAACAATGCTTTTAGGACTTTCATCATTTAGTCATTTATCCTGTGGCTGGTTTCTGCAAATATTTTGGTTGGTAGAAGAAGAAAAAAAAAAAAGAATAAATAATAACAGATTGCGGTTTTGTGCAGGTGCATGTTAAGGAGCTGAAAAGTGCAGATGTTGCGAATTAAGCAGTTGCTCAAAGGAAAGCACATGCGTAAGCATCTACACACTCAAATGTTGCATCATTTGTGTCCACAACAAAGGTTGCTAAAGCACTTCTTTAAATGCTAAAGCGTACACATGCGCACACAATGACGACGCCACGCTCGAGTTGGCAAGCAGGTCAGGTGCTCAAGTGGAGAGATGAACGGCGAATGTTAGACTGGGTGCTTGTCAAAATGAAAGAGCGCAAGGTGTGCGTTTAAGACCCAAAATATATGTCAAAATATCACGCAACTGCAGGACTGGGGCCACCAGATACCGGCCTGCTGGGTTCGTCAAAAGATCCGTTAACAAGAAAATCGGAATAAACAGACTGCCTTAATATTATGTGCAATCAATTTAGACATGGGAAATTAAGGAAACTGACAATCTATGCACTTCCCAGAATGTAGCAAACGGTGAATGCAAGCACAAGCCCGGAGAACTTTACAAACAGTTATATTTGTTATATAGTTAGTTATAAACAGCGGGGTCCAAAAGTCCAGGATTCAAGATTTAAGGTTTTGAACAATTTTAAACAAAGAAATATTTGCCATTAAATGAAAAATGAATATCTAGTTTTCTTTAAGAAATGTTTAATAAACACTGAATCGATTCTACACTTTTATTTGAGACATTATCTCCTCTATACAAACAATGAATCAGTCTTTGCTTCCATTGAAGCACCTAAGATGCTCTGTGGAATATTCAGAAAAATCATGCCGGGATAACATGGATCATCAGGTTTTAAAGCATAACTTAAATAATAAAAGAAGAGAAAATAGAAGTATTTTCAAAAGTAGTCTGTGTACCTTTCAAATAAAGACTGTGACATCATGCATCTGCTTTGCAAAATGACTATGAAATGTGGTACTTTCTTACATCAATCTTACCATTTTGCTCTGCAGTTGTGATAAATAAACCGAAAAAGTGAAACAAAGAATCATCAGAACAATTTAAGATGTTTTCATAATCATGATCTGGTGAAATTGAATGGATTCTATAGGCAGAGGAAACACACCACGTGAGGCGGGCCACACAATAGAGTATGTTTGTCATTTGCATAAGTATTGTACCAACAATGAGAGGAAATAGAAATAAAGCACATGCTGCTGTAAAAGGATTTGCAAGTGGTGGAGGAGGGCGTTTTAGGTAAACATTGTGTACATGTTACAGAAAAGTAATAAGTTATGCAAATATGTCCTTTCCTTTGACACATATATCCTTATTCTTACCTCTTCCACACCATTAATTGATTTCATTTTTTTTCTACTTTTTTTCTTTTTTTTCCCTCTCGGTTGCTGGCACAAGAGCTTTATGAACAAAAAAGGCTGAACATACCTTGATTCTTTTTAACTTGGTTTGTGCTGCATTTACATACATTAAACATAATGAATCTAGTTTCTGTTTGCTTCAAATGAACCATTAAACCATCGAAAACAAATCATCCTTTTAAGCCATTTCAGAGGGAATGGATGCATTTCAATATAGTGTATAACTATACAGTATATATATATTGAATATTGTCAAAAGGCTGAAAAATACTGAGATATATTCTTTAAGCTATGTGTGGTTTTGGGTTCAAAGGTGACGACAGCTTTGACAGCTAATCCTGTCAGTCTAAAGTGAGGCCAGATAACATTCTGTCCTAACAGTGCACCTCCAATAGTCTTCTATTTCCCCTCTCTACACACACACACATTCTTTTTCACATGAAAAAATATATATCCTATCTTCCATTTATTCCTGTACAGCCGCTTTGCCTCCATCTCAAATGTATGAAAAGCAATCAAATTGATTATTTTTACTATTTTCACTGTTTTATTTTTTTATCCCTAGTCTTAGCCGGGCCCATTCTGAGTCCAATCTACCCCTGGTTTGTGTACGTCCTATCTCCGAGACGAACCCTCAAATAGCAGGTAAAAGGATCTTTATCACACAGTGAATTAACACTTAGTCTTCTATTCGGAAGGTGTATCCAGCCAATCTAGAAAAAAAGACTGAAAAAAGCCCCGCAAAAGGGACACCTTGAGAATGAAGAGAGGACCTTGCAGCTTAGTGCAGGAGAACCCTTGTGCTGACCCAGCACTCTTCAGACAGAGAGAGAGAGAGAGAGAGAGAGAGAGAGAGAGAGAGAGAGAGAGAGAGAGAGAGATAACAACCACACATTGGCACGGGACTGAACAATTACCTGCTAAGTAAAGGTCATTTGCGTCAGTGTAGTAGCAATACAGGGGAAGAGACACCGCTGGTATTTACTGACACACTGCATGATATTAGCTAAGAGGAGGGAGCCCAAGACAATGAGATGTATACACCGATCAGCCACAACGTTAGAACCACCTGCCTAATATTGTGTAGGTCCCCCTCATGACACCAAAACTGCGTCAAACCGCATCTCAGAATAGCATTCAGATATGATATTCATTGTACACAATGGTTATCAGAGATACCGTAGACTTTGTCAGTTCAAACCAGTCTGTCCATTCTCTGTTGACCTCTCCCATTAACAAGACAGTTCTATCGGCAGAACTGCCCCTCATTGGATGTTTTTTGTTTTTGAGTAAATTCTAGAGACTGTTGTGCGTGAAAATCCCAGGAGATCAGCATTTGATCTAATCAGCCAATCATGTGGCAGTGGTGCAGTGCATAAAATCATGCAGGTATGGGTCAGGAGCTTCAGTTAATGTTCACATCAACCATCAGAATGGGGAATAAATGTGATCTCAGTGATTTGGAGCAGTGGCGGATTTAGGCATGGGCGACGTGCAGTCGCCCAGGGTGGTAGCGGGTTGGGGGCATGATGTGGCAGAGTTTTCTCTCATTTAGAATCACATACCCACCAACCCATTCCAAGCATTCCAATCGACTGTTAGAGTTAGTAAGTTAATCTGTTAATGGCGATGTGCACATATTGGTGTGAAACAGTTCAAAATGGCGAGTCAAATAGAGAACCCCTCCCCCACACATTGTTTAAGTATACTGTTAAGGAACACTTCACAATTATCAACAACAACAGCAATGTGCAAAAATAAATAGATAAATAAATTAATTTATTCAACAATTAACATTTGCAAACATATGTAACAGCTAAGCCATTTACGGCAACAATACCCAGTACTGAATAGCACCAAAACTGTGAGCAAAAAACAGTGATAAAAAAGACTGCACCCCTCTAAATAATACACCAACACAATACTAAAATAAAAGCAGAACATGGGGGGAAAAAAACAACCGTAAAAACCCATATCTCTAATTGCTTTGCACTTTATCCATTCCAAATCCCTGAATTAGGGAGCAGTCTGTACATACAACACCTCACCCACTCACACACAAACACAGAAACTAAAATATTTTTTTTCCTTGATAGCATGCTCCATTAATCTTCTTGTGGGTCCCATCCTCAATGGGGTTAACCCAGGCAAGGGAGGGGCAACTGGGGCAGAAGCTGAGGCAAGACCCAGGTCTGATCCAGGCTTCTAGGAGAATTAGCATCTGAGATGGAGGAGAATAGAGAGGTCTGGTGGGGGCCAGGGGAGATCAGAGCTCTTGGCTGGACAGAGTTGGCCTGGCCTGGGGGTCTAAATTAAGAGCAGGAGAGGAGTGCTTGATTTCACATCTCCACAATGACATGCCTGGCAGAATGATGTAAGAGGGAGGTAAACGTGAGAGGCTCACCTTTAAGTCTGCCTCGTAACCAACAGACCACAGCAGAGGATAAAGACAAAGGTTGTGTTTGAAATCACACACTAACAAACTACTCAAACAACTTTCAAAGCAATTCAGTACGCTGGATGAACACTGTGCATGGCATTCACATTTTTTTTTTGCATGTGTGCAATACCAGATGACCTTCTATACTCTGCAGTGAACATCCAGAACTAAATAGCTCAGTTACTGTTGGCCACAACGCAAGTGTCGTTTACAAATTTCCAGGCTTTATAAAATGGCAGGCTAACAGAATTTTTGGGAAAACGAGCATCTGGATGTTCATTTTTATTTATTGAAGATTCATCCAAGTGAACAGTTCTTCTGCCCATTGGGGTAAACAATTTTATGCATTTCATCTGCATTGATCCCTACTACTCAGTCCAGACTCAGGGATCCCAGCTGTATCTTCACATGTAGCACTATGGCCGATACAGCATATACAAATATTGAGAGTGAACATACTGTATGATTCTGGATGGGCAATATTGAGCGGTACTGGCTAGTAGAGACCTTGCGGTTGGAGTTCCAGTGTAGGTCCTGTATCCATAAAATTGGGACAAAATTAGCCTGTCCTCGAATAGCACATGAACTAAGAGCTTTTGAAGAAGCTACAAAGGAACAATTGTCTTGGAACAAGGACGAGAGATTGCATAAGATAGCCGAAAGAGGGCAAAAGACTCTCCATCTTGGGGCAAGCCCAAGTTATTGAGAGAAAACCTGTATTCACTGTTGCAGCTGAGAGCCTGGCTCAGGTACTCCTGGGAGAACAGCCTTATGCATCAAAGAAAAAGAAACTGAAAGAGCTATTATATGGATGTCTTTGCAAAAGAATCTCTGGTGCCCAGGAAGTACAGCCAAGATAGATCCCTCTCCTCCCTAGGGTCATTGTCAGGAAGCAGCCCTTTAGTGATGGACCAGAAGTCGGACAGCACCTGCAATCGTTATGCAATGTATTCTACAATTTGATCTAGGTCTCCAAATTTGACATATATCCCATTCCCTAGGAGGACAAGTTAATGGGCTGTTTTTGCAAGGTCTGGTCTGTCTATATTTTAGCTGTTGGTAGAAGCAGGTCCTACTGATTAGCTTGCAGGGAAGACTGGCCATCTTCCAAATGCTAACGGACATCCTACGCCCCCATCATCAGTTCGACAATCTACAGCATATCAAGAGTGCTGGATGTCTCGACCTGTCCGAAGGGCAGGGTTCCCTAAGGCTGAATGCCTCTGGTTTCCAAAAGGGGAAAGAGCCAAAAAAAAAACCCACAAAGACAATGATGATGCAGTCAGGACACTCCCCTGACATCTGACAAGGTACACACTTTCCTTGGGTTGGTGAGCTATTCAAAATGTTTCATTCAATATGTCTTCTCACAGACCTCACAAAAAGTGTTCGTTTAATTTAAAGAGGCACTTCACACACAAGTCCTGCATGGTTCATATTTCAAAGGGCCCTATATCTTGCAGACAGCAATTTTTGGACACGTGTCAGGGCAGTCTTTTCCCTAGTCTCCCAAGACAATATTGATATTCAGATGATGTCGATATTCATATTTATTAACTATCATTAGGAGCAGCAACAAGGTGAGCTTGTTCTCTACTCTAAGCTAAAGCATGTTTCTGAGAGGAAGCAATTGATGTCCTTAACTGCCCTTTATTCATTATCCTCCACTTGCCTGCTACCCTGATGCAATGACATTTACCTCTACACTACCTCTCCACCGATCAAGCACTACAAAGCATCTTCATACTTCCTGAGCCAAAGCCTTGTGGACAGTACTTCGACATAAGGCGGCCTGAGTTCGAGTCCTGACTTGAGGTCCTTTCCCAATCCCGTTCCACACCTTCTTCCCAGACAATTCTTGTCTCCCTCTTTACATATCTATCTACTAAAGGTGAAAAATGGCAAAACTTAATGAACCCCCCCATTCTCCTCCTTTTATGCACCCATTTTTTAATAAAAGCTCCCTCCAGGGTAATATTTTCACTCTCAACACTTTGTCAACACCACATCCTCCCACCACACTATGTTCACAATGATACATTGATCAGATTCTCTAATGGATTGTATACAGTATAAGGTCACTCTAAAATTGTCATGGTTTAATCTAGCATTTTCCGTCTTTCTGTTTGGTGTATCACTCAGCTGTACAGATGACCTCACTAAAAAGAAATGTTAGATGGAGGGAGAGAATATGAGTGAGAAGAAAGAGATAGAGATAGAGGGGTGAATGAACAAGAAAACGTCCTCCGGGTAGCTTTGTCTTTCACGCCTTGCCTCTCTCTTATGATTCAGAACAACAAGTGTTAGTGTTTTATTCTGTCCTCTGTTGTTCATCCCTTGTTCAAAGTCCTTCTCCAATGAGTCCGCCCTCACACACACACTCATTCGCACTTCAGCTATTTAGTCCAACATGCAAAACAACCTCTCCTTGCTTTCTTTCCTTTTACTCTTTCTCCCTCTTCTCATAAGTTTATGAAAAAGACCATACTTGGGCATCTTGGCTTGGAATGAAAGTGAATTCTTTTTCAAACAGAATGGGTTAATGTGTCTTGAACAGAGACGTTTTAGGTTATAGCCATTTGGGTTTAGAGGTTAAAGAGTTATTTGTTTATAGAGAACTGGCCGTTAATGTGTACCTATTGCAATGGTCCGAAAGAAATACAATATGTGCAGGACTTCATTTGATGATGTCACTTGTCATTTCATATTTTAAGATTGGATGACAGTCTCTAAACTAGCCATACCTTGACTTATGGTGAGTTGATTCAACTCTTCTGTGATACTTATACAACAGTGTAGAAAAAAAGTAAATGGAAAGAAAGTTGGTACAGGACCAGAACTTCCCAGGTTGCAAAGAATAAGAGAAGAACAAAGAGGTCAAGTCCATTTAGACCGGTAATTGAAGCAGAACAAAATTGCTTGAGCTCACATCATTTCTATCTTCCTCTTCCTATATTTCTCTCTCTCCGTCTCTCTCACTCAAGCACTGACATTGACTAGCACACTGCAGCCTCTTCCCAGCAGTAAATAATTGATGTTTGCGGGAGGCCAAGTCTATAGGTTACCAGAACTGCAGTGAACCCCACAGAGCAAATGTGCAGTTTGGAAAGAGTGTTATGAAGTGCGGAAGAGAGTGCTTGAGACACTCAAACATGCCAGAGTGTGTGTGTAAGCCATTGCCTGATCAAACTCAGCGTCCCACTGTGGCGCACAACATTGAAGGTGAGAGTGTTTCCAAAGAGTTTTTAGAGGCGGAAGGGTTTTCTTTTTTCCTGCAGCCATTCCTGAATTACTTTCCGACTCTTTCTCCTCTGTCGTCTGCTAACCCTCCTCCCTTTCTTCTCTCTCTTTTACCCATAGTACAAAGTAGTACCATAGTATTACCATAAAATGACACCATGGAAAAAATGTCATGCTTTTTAGGACATTTCCATGATGGTAAACCCATGGTGTATGAACATCAACAAGTTCTATGGTATTACCATTTGATTTGGCATCATTGAACCATGGTACCACCACAGTATTATTTTGTAAAGGTAGTCGGCAAGGTGCATTTTGCCTAGCTTACTAAAAAGGGGCTGTTGGCTTGTCCCCATAATGTTGGTGAATTCATATATTACTCTCGTTGTGAGGACATTTGGTATGCAATGCATGGAAAACCTGACACACACACACACACACACACACACACACACACACACACACACACACACACACACTTAGCGTACCCATACTTAGTGATCTAAAGAAGGACATATCTTAAGTCATGTTACCATCCAAGTGTAACATGACTTAAGTATGCAGTTCATTTATGTGCAAAATCATAAAATCACTCAAAAAACACTTCTGATGAAATTGCTGCAAAATAGAAATACAAAAATAGATGTTGAAGCCACCGTGAATCTTTTATTAAATATAATGAATTATGAATTTTTAGAGCACGCTGACAAAATGCTCTGACAAACCTCAATTTTGCTAGCGCTCAGTGGCAGAGGACATTTTTTATGCATCTAGCATTTTTTTATGCAATATCCCAAAATAAATAATTGATAATTATATATTAATTATAAGTACAAGGAAGAAACTATCCAAACCTTAAACCTACCCTTAAAAGAAAACATTTTAGAATTTAGAATTAAATTTAAATGTAACATTTCAATTTTATTTTATCCTTTGTTTTTTCCCCCTTTGTACACGTTCCCATCAGAAGTTTTTAGAGATGCACACACAAAAGTACACATTCTTACACACATACAATCATAAAAAAGATTACAGCTCAAAAATCTATCCGAAAGCTCTCAAAAATCGACAAGTACCAGCAACTCTTTTATAAAAGCCCTTTCTACATAAAACCCAGACAATTCCTCATATCCCTCAAGCGGCATACATGAGAGATACTTTTCTCCTCAACACACGTTAACAGGCAGGACAGCGCTCACACACACACACACACACACACACACACACTAAAGTGCACTTCCTCCCCAGTGCATATGATGTTTGAAGAATCAAATCCTCCTCATTATAGCATGTGTATGTGTCTAAGTCCAGGGATATCCTCTCTCCCTAAACGTGCCGCGCCCCGCCAATCGCATTGACTGCGGCGCTCATGTCTTATGCATGAGAGTATGTCTGCGGACAACTGCAGAACCACACACACTTTCATATTCTAATGTGAAGAGAGGAGTGGGGATGTTTGGTAAAGCCCTAGTATATTACAGGGCACTGGGCGCAAAGCAGCCCTAAATGTAAACGGGCTGGTCCGGCATCCAGCGGTGCATTAAAAACAACATACATACAAAACAGGGTAAAGAAAAAAAGAAGGCGAGAAACACGGCTAGTTTTGCGTGGGATAAAGTGTGCTGAGGATAGCAATAAAATAAAGCTATGGAGACTCTGAGAGAGAGAGAGTGAGAGAGAAAATTACATTATTTCAGGAATTGATTAAATGAAATGTTTGTTGTGTAAAGATATAGAGATACATTTAATATTAAGATTACATTTATTATTAGAAACACATTATTTAATTTAGGCTACTGTATACTATGCTTGTTATGATTTGTATGCTGATAATTGCCCCACACAGGAAAAAAATGGACGCTTATTTTCGAATGTTTTGGTTGGGAAAGTCGCTTATTTTGGACTTGTTTCTCTTGTGAGTTCTGGCAATACTTCAACTGGTATATCACCAACCATAGCACAGTGTACTGTCATTTTAAAATGAACATTATTAACCATTCTTTAATTTCGCTCAAACTGGTTATCATTTGGAAAGGAAGCCATGTAGGAAGCTTAAGCTTCAAAAAACATTTTTTAAGTGAAAAACGTTTATTTATTTTTTTAACCCTAAATTCAGTAGAAACAGTGTAGCTCAGTGGTTCTCCCCTTCTGTGTCATGACCCCAAAATGTGTTGTTCTGCTAGGGTCATGGAAAACAGGTATAAAACTAAAAAAACAAAGCTAATTCTAAATAATACACTGTAACATCGTGTAATTGTTCATAGTTAAGATGTATAGTACAAAAGGACATAATTATATGTGTTTTTCACACACACCTATCATATCACTTCTGAAGACATGGATTAAACCACTGGAGTGAATTGCTTTTATGCTGCATTTATGTGCTTTTGGAGCTTCAAAGTTCTAGTCACCATTCACTTGCATTGTATGGGCATAAAGAGCTGAGATATCTTTCTAAAAACATTTGATATGTTCAGCAGACAAAATAAATGATTTTTATAGAGAAAATGAAAGAAAATTTAAATTGGCACTTCATTACAAAAAGGTTGTAGACCCCTGATGTACATCATTTAAACGGCTTCGCAATGTAAACATAATAAAGTATGAACATACATTAATATGGTACCAAACACATGTCATTGTAGACGTAAAACACAACACTCAGTTTTACACAACATGTATCAGGGGGTCCCCGCTCCGTCTCTCAACCCACCAATGTGTCAATGGCCTGAAAGAGCTTGAAGACCTCTGCTCTTACATGTTAGATCCCTCTCTCAAAAATATAAACCTCAGTTTCAAACCCTCCACCTGAGGAAAGAAAGGAAACAATGTTCCAAAGCCAGAAAACTGTTTGATTCCTGCACTTTCATCATTTCATTAATGCATCGGGCAATTGAATAAATGACTACAGTATATTTCAGAAGCTGGGGGGGGGGGGGGGCGACGGAAGAATAAAAAGAATATTATAAACGAATAACAATGCCTCTTTTAGCAAGCCTCTGGAGAAAGAAAAAAAAGGTAATATTTGCTTTGCATTCTATACACAAATGTAAAATTGAATCTTCTTTTAATATCAGGATTATATAAACACAGGAGAAAGCTGAAGAAATATTTGAAATGGAAATGGGTTTTGCATTAGACATATAAAGTATATATTATCTCTCTGGTTTATTTATTAAAACAAACAGTGGTTGCAGCCGCAAAATAAAAATACAAACAAAAATGTCTTTATCTTTCTACAATAAAGGAATAAATGCAATGATTTACATTACATTAACATGTCTATCTAAATCAAAAACAGAGCGGTCAAAATCGATTTTCACTCTGCATTGCTCAGGTGATGGCACATGACATAGAGAGAAAAATAAAATATATATATATATATATATGTAAACACGTTCAAATCATACCAGTTTTGTCTGCTCAAAAACAAAAATAACACTAAATATGCCAAAAGTTTCCCCATAAATTTAAGTACATTTAAATGCAGGTACAATTCAAACTTGTTTCCGTGCTGTTGGCTACACTTTTAAAGTATCACTCAGTTTCACCCACATTACACAGGACAGTTATTACACTATCATATCACACCAGCGGTTTATTGTCAGTTATGACAGTCTCTGGGAGATTTATATCCATGAGTAAATCCCTGCATCAAGGATCCATTTACCTTTCCCGAAAACAACCAGTTTCCTGAAGCAGATATCAAAACAAAAGACAGGAGAGGAACGGTAACTTATACACGGATGTTTTAATACGTTATTATCCACAATAACAGTTTTATGGATTCATTTGCTAACATAACTTTCTCTCTCTTTTATCACATTCATCTGAGAGGAGCTGAAACACTTTGGAAATGTTTTATTGATAAAGATGTAAGATAGATTCAAATGGGCAATACTCAAACCAGCACCAAATGTCTTTAATGATCATTCCATTTTAGTAGAATAAAAATAACTTTTTATTCTTCATGAGTGTGACTACTCCAGAGTCAATCCAAATGGTGTTTTGTTGTTTAGTTTTATTCGTTGAAGTAAACAAGCATTGGTGTAAATAACACGTTTAAGGCCGAAGAATGGCACTACTTTTGCTCACAGAATTTAAGTGCCAAACCCGGCATCTAATTTACTATCCAGTTTAGCACCTTGTGTTAAAATGGCACTGCATCATGGGTATTCTATGAAAATTAGGCTCATTATAATTTGATATAAATTGCATGAGCAATAATAGCTCATTATTCACAAAGTTTTGCATTTGAAATTTGCAGTCCCTTTTGTACCTCTTTGTACATTTATAAAGCATTTGTAAGTAAAACAATGATCTGATGACAACATAAGGTAAGTTGCCAAATATTCGGTATCGTTATTGGTCAATAGTTTTTTGTTAAAATCTGTATTAGCCAAAACTGCACTGCACATGCAGGTGGATACCTTGAATTCTCTTTAATATTAATACATTTATATTTTTTGCATTGTGACATTAAGAACGTTTGACCCCCAGCCAAAAAAAAAAACAGTAAAAAAGGAGTACTACTATGATGCATAAATTGTTTCATGTTGCAGTAATGTGTGTAACCATCGTGAAAATAATCTAAAATCTAAATAGTGCTTAAAATAGGCTTTACTTTCTACATACACAAAATTTGATTCTTTTGTAAAAATAGAACCAGGACATTTTCACCCTGTGTGTGTGTGTGTTTGGGTGTGTGTCTGTGTGTGTGTGTTTGGGTGGGTGTGTATGTGTGTCTGTGTGTGTGTGTGTGTGTGTGTTTGGGTGTGCGTGTGTGTGTGTGTGTGTGTTTGGGTGTGTGTGTGTGTTTGGGTGTGTATATGTGTGTGACAGTCTGTGTGTGTGTGTATGTATGTGTGTGTGTGTGTGTGTGTATGTGTGTTTGTTATTGTCACTGACATGTTTATCGTCATCATTTGGTCCCGTGGTGCGGCGGTCATGAGACCGTGACTGTGTTTCAGGATTGTTTCTCTTTTATAGATTCACTCAAGTAGAGGTTGAAGAACATCTCAGTACATATTAACACCACCTCCTACTACAGCAATATAAAACAATTCATGCCCTATTAGCAGTCTGTTTGTCCGACAAATGGTGACAGATGGTTCATGAAAACAGTTTGAAAACATTCATTTTGCAATTTTGTTTGGTAAAACTAGTGATTTACATGTTAATGACACCAATTGGGTGTCAAGTATTATGAGGTAATATAAGCAGGATAGACAATATTATTCTGAAACACCAGAAGAACTAACAATCATACTTGGGAAAGTTAGCAGAAGCTGCGCTTTATTTCCATTTTATTTTATTGAAGGATCGTAACATTGCAAACAGGCTGCTATGGAAGGATAGAGCAGTTAAATACCATTTTGTCCTCATATATTACTCATTTCACATATGAAAAAGGCATTTGCATAGAAGTCTTAAACTGAAGTGTGTAATTTATGTGGCACTATAATCAATAAATGTGAAATAAATGTTTCAAACAGCTTTCCCGAATACTGCTTCCATCTTCCGTTGGTTGACAAACAGATAGCTCCGCCTCCATTTGTTGAGTCAATATTGCTTTGTCAGGCATGTCGAGATAATCAGACAAGCAGAAACAAGCAGCACAAATATATCAGTGAGTATTTTTGTATTATTTTCCAGAAATGTTTTTTTTAGAAAAAATTACTCTAAGAAGCAGAATGACATAAAATATAAGTCTTATTTTCAGAGAAATCTAGAAAAAATTAGGGCTGTCAATCGATTACAATTTTTAATCGAATTAATTACATGGTGTCCCGATTAATTAATCGCAAATACAAATATTTGCTGAGAAAGCCCTCATATAACAATAATTCAATATATAATGATGAAATAATTATACATAGTTATGTTTAAATATTAAAAAATTATATATATATATATATATATTCAGATAATTAAAATGCATTACATTCTTGTAGCAGAAGAGTTAATAAGATTGATAAGACAAAAAGCGGCTTTAGAATACAATGTATTGTTTACTACCATATTATTGATCATAAGTCAATCATTGACACACAGTTCACAGCAATCCATTCCACAAGTGAATTTATCAATCAGTTCGAGATTACATCGCTTACATTTCTCTGGAATCTTCCTTATTACGGTCCGGGGGCATTGCGATTAATTGCGTTAATTTTTTTAACAAGTTCTATTTAATACAATTAATCGCACTGAATTAACGTGTTAAATCAACAGTCCTAATATATATAGAGAGAGAGATGATAGATAGATGATAGATCTTTTGAAATGACATACAGTATGTTAGCCAGCAGGTGGTACCAAAAAATACAAAATTTTGTGTAATATGAGCCAGATAGTTGACGTGAAGTGAATCTGCATCAGCCGTTTACATACAACAGTGCTCCGTGATCGCTCGTTTTACTACTACACTACTAAAACTAGAAAATAGCTTTAAACTGCTTTAAATGAACAACTTCAGCATTAAGACTCATCACAGCTGTGGCACAATAGACAGACAGGTGCTGTTTAAAATGGCGGAGGACATCGCGGTTTCTATAGTGAATGACTGTTGCGCACTGGCTACTGTGAAATAAGGAAAAATATTCCCGCTTGGATGACTATTTTTACACTGAGAAAGCTGATCTTCAGAAAGCTGACAGCATCTCTGCTTGGGAGTGTCAACAGGTGATCACACACTCTCCATCTCGCTCTCTCTCTCTCTCTCTCTCTCTCTCTCTCTCTCTCTCTCTCTCTCTCTCTCTCTGATTCTGATCTGTCGCGTAAGTAAGTAGTTCCTTGCGCAAATGCATTTTAATGACCGTACTCAGTTTTGCCTAATTTTTTTTTTTATTTACTTGTCCATTGAACTGTTATAAGCAATATCACACTCATAATCGTGCTATATGGCCCTACATCAGCACTGCTGTAATTACTTACGGCAATCGTCCTGCGGCCGAATCACAGTAGTGCTGATGTAGGAACATATAGCACGATTGTGAGTGTGATATTGCTTAAATAAATATATATATATATATATATATATATATATATATATATATATATATATATATATATATATATATATATGGTTTTTTGCTGATTAGCAAAATAGTCAAATGTTTTTTTTTTCTTGTTAAACATTAAATGCTAGATTTCTCTAAAACAATACAATATATCTCAATCTAAATGTATTTTTCCTGGAAAACAAGACAAAAATAGCCTATTCTGTATGAAGAAAATGCAGTGTTTCAGAGCAAATAAGCGCCACTGTATTTACACATTTCAGTCAAATCAGCCTATGAATGGTTTACTTATATTTTTCTCTGTATATAAAGATGACAAAGTATTGTGACATTAAAAAAAACTAATAATAATCAATTATCAGCTTTAAAGGCTTGCAAAAAAAAATGGCAGTTAAATTCTAAGTGTCAGATGGAGTGTGGAAAATGGTCATGAAAAATGTAATTGTTGCTCAAAATAAAAACTAAACTAACACAAAAAAGTGAATCTCAGGGGATTATAATAATAATAATAATAATAATATATATATATATATATATATATATATATATATATATATATATATATATATATATATATATATGTATGTATTTTTCAAGTAATTAATTCCATTTAGTCTGTACTGTATTTCCCTAGATAAATTGTGCTTGTACACACACATTCATCAAAAATACTGCATAAATAGCATATTTGTTTAGTTTAAAATCAAACAAACAATATTTCATCCGTACATTTCGTATAATCAATTTGGCTTGTGATGAATAACTGAATCATTTCTCAGGAGCTTTAATAGTTTTGAAGGTAAAACAAGCCAGACTGTCAACAGACTGGAGAAATATCCATTCTCCTAAAACAATAGCTCTCTATTGGCTTTGGTCCCACAGTAATTACTTCATTAGCTAATTTCTCCCAGTTGAGAGGCACGTTTGATGGAGTAGAGCTGAGGAAAGCTAACGCAGGAGGAAGAGAAGGCAGAAGAATCAACAGATAAGCGGACGCTATCTGCAATAGTGTCCGATCAATTAGCACAATGAAAACAGCATGGATTTTGCATTACTAGTGCAGCACTCTCTCTTGGTTTACTTAATGTTTGGCGGTCTGATATTCTCAGTAGAGGCTGATGGGATAGTGGAAAATCGATGGGAGAGGAAGAGGCCTCACCCAGATCTCACAGAAGACTCAATCAACCTGTGCCAATAAATGCATATTACACTCTCACAAACACACACATGCAGTGAACACACACAAGAAGCTCTGCACACAACAACCCAGGGCCGCTGCTGGCCAAATCGATGCCCTACGCAGAGATCCAGGTGATTCGTGTGATATGAGCGTGAAGCGATCATCTGTGTTCCGCAACTGCTTTCGGGTCCTTGAATAACGTATAACGTGCGAGTAAGGGCAGCCGGTAGACTCTCCTAGGGTAAGATGGTGCCCCCCTAGGGAGTTGGTGCCCTATGCAGACTGTGTAGTATGCTTATAGGGAGCGGCGGTACTGCAACAACCACTCGAAAACTGAAAAGCACATCCTATTCTGATCATTCAACATTATTAACGTGTTTCTCTGTCTGTCTCTTTTGTACACAATGTAGCTCTCATGTCATTGCACTCGGTTTAAACAAGCGCTGCCGATTGAACTTGTTAATTTTGTGTAATTATTCATTAAAACATAATGCTTAACCTCCTGAGACCCAAGCGCGACTGCTGTGTACATTTTCCATTTCCCTTTTAGATGTGTAACTAGTAGTGCCTAATGATTACTGATTATCATTATACATGTCTGTCAAACATGCTGAGTGATTCAAACATCACCTGCAGCCTGAAACTGAATTTTTGGAATTTTAAAGCTATAAGATGCTCCCTATTTAGTGAATGACTTACAGAAACCTCCAGTGTACTGTCTGTATGCACTGGTCTCAGAACAGTTTGAAATGCACCTTATTATCATCCTAACTTCAAATAAAGCCTCTGAAAGCAAAATTGTTTAGCTTTGGGATGCACCCATTGAGCTGCTGGTGACAGAGGCCGAATCCAACAACAGACAGGAGGAGCGAAGACTTTTGAACTAGAGAGTGGGTGTTGAGGGCACACAGGAGCGCATATTTGAGTGGAGCTACAACTCGCTCCATGCCGCTTACATGCTCTGCAACTGAACCATGCAGGGATTTCGAGACATGTTTTTCGAAGTATGAAACTACATTTATCTTAACACAGCATTCATAAAAAACTGCATTTATGACTGATGACACAGAAAACTCAGTCTGATGTATAAGTACATTGACCAACAATTAAAAATAGCACAGATGGAATCAGGCCAATAATATTGTAATGTTCAAAGATCTGAAAAAAATAAAAAAATAATAATAACAATATTTTGATAATCATTTTAATAATTTCACACAAAACAATCTTTATTTGGTGGTCTTTCTCACTAAATATTGATATATGCAATTAACTGTGATAAATTCAGATGATCAGTAGAAACATCATTTAATTATTGTGGTTAATTGTTTTATTGATTGACAGCCCTAGCTTAAACATAAGTACAGGTATAGTCAGCAACGTCTAGGTTACGTATAGACGTTGCGTCGAAGAAGCGACACTAGGGGTCTCTATTGAGCGCCGAATATGCCTCTGATCTATGAAAAAAGGCCAATGAGATGTTAGCAGACAGTATTTGCATACCCCGCCCCCGGACATACGGGTATTAAAAGCGGGGAAATACGTAGAGTTCATTCAGGATTTTTCTGAGGAGCCGGAAATGGTCCGGCCACAACAGTGGCTTGGCTCAGCGACGTGGACGGGAGGACACAAAGTCTCGTTCCCTCCATCAGGGAACGGAGGTTACATATGTAACCTAGACATTCCCCGTCTGTCGCTCATTTCGACGTTGTGTCAAAGAAGCGACACTAGGGGTCCAATTTAAATCACGCAATGCGCTGAGCGGTGTACGTGTACTGCTGACAGGAGCGGACAGGTAATTTATGTGCACAAGCGACAAGCTGTGTCAGACTGCACGTACCCTTCCCCAATGCCCCCAAAAAGTCGTCGGAATCCTTATGGTTAACATAGACAGGTGAACAAGGCGACGCTTGCCAACCTGGGAACGGGCCAAGCCTGGCAGGGCCTCTTTTTTCTCTCTATATTTCTCCGCATAGAGCAAGAACGGCCGGGGCCCTTACACGCATCGAGGGAAGGGGGTCTTAGCCAGTTTCCTATTCTTTCAGGGGTAAAAAAACCCTGAGGAGGCCACACCTGCCCGAAAGGGGGAGGTAAAGGTGGCGAATACATCACATGGGTTTTTAGGCAACATGTGGAACATGGCGCAGTGGTTGATCCAGCCTCAAGGAGGGGGGAGTTGCTACAACATAGCGACCGGAGGGCAGCTGGGACTGCCTAAGGGAGACGCGGGTCCACTTCATCAGGGGACCATACCGCGGAAAATACACACAGGGGGAGTCCATGTAGGAGTCCTGACCTGTGGGGCACCTATTCCTGTACAGGGTAGATAAGAGTACCTGCAGTGGATTGCAGGACTGCAGACCCAAAGGGCTAGGGAGGAATTATCCAGGGACCCGGGTGTGTGGGATCTCCTGGGACAGAAAGAGCACAGTTTTACCTCAGCCAAGGGAAAGGGCGCCAGGTGCAAGTGATCCACCCGGCCAGTCCGTCAGCGTGTTACCGAGTTCTAATGGCTCGGACCTGAGAAAACACGGGACGATACTGACTCAACCCTGAGATTGTAAAATCTTGCAACGGTATTAGTTGTTGCCCAACCCGCTGCTCTACATATGTCTGCAAGGGCCAATGCCCACGAGGACGCAATACTCCTTGTTGAGTGCGCTCAAACCCGAATGGGGGGGGCACGGCCTGGGTGTGATAGGCCAATGAAATGGCATCCACCACCCAGTGGGACAGCCTCTGTTTGGAGACAGCGTTCCCATTCCGCTGTCCACCAAAGCAGAAAAGAACTGCTCAGAGCATCTGAAGCTCTGTGTTCGGTCCAAGTAAGTACGCAAAGCACGTACCGGACACAGCAACGAAGGGGCTGGGTCTGCCTCCTCCTGGGGCAGCGCTTGCAGGTTCACTACCTTGCCTCTGTAGGGCGTGGTAGGAACCTTGGGCACGTAGCCCGGTTGGGGTCTTAGGATCACATGTGTGTCTGCCGGACCAAACTCCAGGCAGGTGTCGCAAACAAAGAACGCTTGCAGGTCCCCGACCCTCTTGATGGAGGTGAGAGCAATCAGCAGGGCCGTCTTTAAAGAGAGGGCCCTAAGACCAACTGATTCTACCGGCTCGAAAGGAGGTCTCTGGAGGCCCGCGAGGACCACTGAGAGATCTCAGGAGGGGAACAGGCTTGGCCGGGAGGGGTTCAGCCTCCAGGCGCCTCTTAGGAACCTGATGATTAAGTTGTGCTTACCCAAAGACTTGCAGTCTACTGCGTCGTGGTGGGCTGCGATAGCCCGGGAAGAACACCAATTCATGAACAAGCGCCACTTCAGGGCGTAAAGTTGCCTGGTAGAAGGGGCTCTGTCTCGGTTGACCGTGGCTACGACAGCAGGTGGTAGACCAGCTACATCTTCCACGTCCCATCCAGGGGCCAGACATGGAAGTGCAAAAGGTGTGGGTGCGGATGCCAGAGCATGCCCCGTCCCTGAGAAAGAAGGTCTTTCCTCAGAGGAATTTGCCAGGGAGGGGCTGTTGCAAGGAGTACGAGGTCCGAGAACCAGGCCCGGGTGGGACAATAGGGAGCCACTAGGGTGACTTGTTCCCTGTCCTCCCTAACCCAAAGACTCACTGGGGGAAATGCGTACTTGCGCAGGCCAAATCAGCGTCTGCCTTCCCAAATCAGCTGGACCGACTGGGGGTAAAGCCAGAAGCCCACTGGGCAAGCGTTGTCGTGACAGCGTGTCCACTACCACATTGAGTTTGCCAGGGATGTGCCACCTTAGAGATTTATGTACGCTACCGCCGTGGTGCTGTCTGACCTGATCAGGACATGTTTGTCTCGAACTAATGGGAGAAACTTCCGCAGGGCAAAGAAACCTGTCAGCAACTCCAGGCAGTTTATGTGCCAGCGCAGCGGGGCCCCTTTCCAATGGCCCGTCACTGCGTGCCCATTGCACTCGACACCCCAACCCAATCTGGTGGCATCGGTCGTGACCAAGACGTGTTGGGACAACTGCTGTAAGGGAACTCCTGCCCATAAAAAGCAGAGGTCTGTCCAGGGTTTGAATGTTTGGCGGCAGGCGAGGTGACCATCACACAATGAATGCCACAGCACCATGTCTGAAGCTAGTGCTGAAGCGGTCTCATATGCATCAACCCCAGCGGCGCGACCACCGCGGAGGATGCCATATGCCACAAGAGCCTCTAGAAAAGTTTTAAGGGGACCGCTGTGCCCGGCCTGAAGGTGGAGAGGTATTCCAGCACCGACTGTGCATGCTCGTTGGTGAGACGTGCTAACATTGAGACTGAGTCTCTAAAGAGATGCTCTGGACTGGGATGAGCTTGCACTGTTCCCAGATGACCTGAAGCCCCAAACGGCTTAGGTGCCTGAGCACCTGGTCTCTGTGAGTGCATAGTAACTCTTGGGAGTGGGCCAAGATAAGCCAGTTGTCGAGGTAATTGAGGCTTCTTGGAGCAGGGCAAGGGTTGCCTCTGCGACTTTCGTGAAGAACGAGGGGACAGAGACATGACGAAGGGAAGGACTTTGTACTGATACTCCTGGAAAGGGGGCGGAGTCCTGGCAAACTGAATTGCGTAACCAAGTCGGATGGTCCAGGCCAGCCAGCGTAACAGGTTGGGAAGTGAAAGCCACGCATCCAAACTCTGTGCTAGGGGCACCAAGGGGACGATTATTTTTGACGTACCCGGCAGGGCGGAGCAGCGGGCGGAGCAGGTAATACGGCGTCGGGAGGCGAAGACCTGTCCCGAGGCTCTGGTGCTGAGAAAAGACTCAAAGCACTTACCTTGCTCCGCACACCCGGCAGGGGGCGGGTCAGTGACTGAAGGGGAGATCCAGTGCAGGTGTCCTCTAGACACGTCAGGACTGGCCAACCGGAGAACAGTCATGGGGCTGAAGGCGGGGGGTCAACGTCCAGCATGCTGAGACTGTTGAGATCTGTTGGCAGAGTGCCGTGAGAATGGCATTTGCGGGCCTGGTGACCCAGAGACAAAGGAAATAGCTATTTTACTGAGAATGTGGGTACAGCAGCCCCGAGGGGGTGGGGCAAATGAAATAAATTCAACAAAAGATTCTCCTCCCGGCCCTCCACCAGGGGATGGAGTGGTCTGCTTACCACCTCTGGAGCTAACGTCTTGGTCCCTGGGTCGAATGTCTCAGGAGCACCTGGGAGACTTGCAGGTCCTTGAGGGGGTCCGTGAGACAGGGAGTGTCTGCTTCCTGTGGTGTGCTCAAGGCTGGGGCTGAGAGCTGGTCCAGGGTTGAGGTGGAGCAGGATGTTTTTTAGCTGCAGGAGGATGCCCTCGGAGGGCAGACAGGGCATGGCCCATGGCGGCAGGCTTGCGGCGGGGCAGGATGTACAAGATGGCCTCCGTCTGCTTCTTCACTGCGGAGAACTGCTGGGCGAATTCCTCGATGGTGTAGCCGAAGAGGCCGAACTGGGAGACAGGGGCGTTGAGAAAGCGAACCTTGTCGGTCTCACGCATCTCGACCAAGTTCAGCCACAGATGACGTTCCTGGACCACGATTGTGGCCATCGCCTGCCCGAGTGACTGCTCTGTGACCTTCGTGGCTCTGAGGGTGAGGTCGACTGTGGCTGAGCACAGTTCCTGCAACACATAGGGATCAGGGCTACCCCCGTGAAGATCTTTAAGCGCCTTGGCCTGGTGGACCTGCAGGAGGGCCATGGCGTGCAGGGCGAAAGCGGCATGTCTGGCGGCGCTGTAGGCATTGGCAGTGAGTGACGATGTTGTCCTACAGGCCTTAGAAGGGAGCACAGGGCGACCCCGCCAGGTGGTAGGGTTTCCAGGGCATAGGTGGAGCGCATCAGCCCTATCCACCTGGGGAATCGCCGTATATCCGTGGGCCACTCCGCCATCGAGGGTAGTGAGTGGCTTTGTGACGAGTGGAGAGGGGTGCTCTCCACGAAGACGTCAGCGCATTGTGCACTTCCGGGAAAAACGGGACCCGGGGGGAAGGCGGCAGCCCAGGGGAGTCATCAGCGTCAGACGCCGTGCTTTCCGATGCAGCGGCGAGCTCATCCACCTCGAGCTCTAGAGGATAGGCAGGTTGTCCGTGAGGCGAGCAGCTGTTGCCTCGAGCACGGACGGGAGTCAACGAGCATGCTGGGGGGCGGGTGGTCCGGCATACCCGGCGGAGTTGCACCCGCTGCCATCTCCAGATCGCCTCCAGCGCCAGCCGAATCATCCTCAATCCCGTGGGAAGAAGGAGCAATGCAGGGGGGTGGAGTGGTGTGCTTTCTATTGAAAGCGAGCCGCGACCGCAACGTTGCCATGGTCATGCCCTTGCAGTGAGAGCATGAACCATCCACAAATGCTGCATCGGTGTGATCACTGCCCAGACACACGAGACAACGCCTGTGGCCGTCTGAAGCGGAGAGCACTCTACCGCATCCAGGAACTACACAGGGACGGAATGGCATCTTTATAAAGACGTGTCCTGAAAAGGAAGTTCAACGCCGCTGTGTAAAGCTCTTTTAGAGGAAAATTCTCTTTTATAGAGAAAATCACTCTTTTACAATAAACTCTTTTAAGCTTTCTGCGCTGTCAAAGTGCCCAGGGGCAAGCTGCACTGCCGTGCAGAGAAGGAGAAAAGCCGCTGAAGTGCGCCATAGATCCAACAGCAGGCAGAGTGTCAGAGGAACAGAAGCAGGAACAGGTGTGTGACTCACAGCTGACTGCATACACGACTATCGGCTCAGAAGAAAATTTCTGAATGAACTCGATGTATTTCCCCGCTTTTATACCCGTATGTCCGGGGGCAGGGTATGCAAATACTGTCTGCCAACTTCTCATTGGCCTTGATCAGAGGCATATTCGGCGCTCAAGAGAGACCCCTACTGTCGCTTCTTCGACACAACGTCGAAGTGAGCAACAGACGGGGAACTTAAGATGCATTTAATTCATGAGTTTAAAGCCAAATGGGGTCTAATTTTTGTCCTCAATATGAAATTGAGGAATAAGACTTTTTTTTGGAGCAAATGTAAATGTGAATTGTTTTCAGGTTAAAATAAATGTCTAAAATAAAATATAGATTAAAACAATTTAAAAATAAAAACAATTAAATAAAAGAAATTGAACAAAACATAGGCATAAATGTTCAAGTAAAAATACAAATAAAATACACATACAGCTTTAAAATGTAGCTTTTAAAATACTTGATTCTGATTGGTTGCAGCATTCTGAGGTCAAATATTTTTGTATAATGACTACTTAACTATATACATGACAATAGTTCAGTCAACCAGTTAACTCATTTTCTACACACCTGTGCTAGTTTAATGTCGCTCTTTTCAGTCTGCTCTCTCTTTCTTCTCGCATAATAAAATTATGTAAACTCAAATCAATATGCCTAGTCCATGCATTATTGTTTTTTATTTTTTTTTAATAAGTAGCCATGTATTAAGCAGAATAATGCAGTCAGTCGTCACCATCACCAAATACCCCCTTTCAGGGTGACACTTACTGTATTTGCAGATAAACAAAGACCAAATAAATAAATCTGATGTTCTCAATTTAATTAACACTACTGTGACATTTTAAATAAATAAAGATATTTGTCATACCAACTTTAATACAGAACCTCCGGTGTGTAAAGACTATCAAATAAACTCAATGTTGTTCAATAGCCATAAACAAAAACAGAACAGAAAGTGTGTGTGTGTGTGTGTGTGTGTGTGTGTGTGTGTGTGTGTGTGTGTGTGTGTGTGTGTGTGTGTGTGTGTGTGTGTGGAGTATATGGAGACTTAGTTACATCTTCCTCACAGTCAGTGCTTTTAAAGTCATGTTACATTTCAAAAGAGTGAGTTCCTCCCCCTCAGCGAGTGCAGGTAAGAGAACGCTTTTACATTACAATGAGCTTGACATGTTATAGAGAGCCGATCCATTATCGTGTGTGCCTGTGTAGAGGGGGTGTATGTCAATGGCAGTCTCCCCCCTGCCTTGCGGATCAGGATGATAATGCATGTTTATGATGGTCTCTCGTCTCTTACCCACACACTGCTATAGTGCTTTATGGAATAAAAGCAGCTATGAAAGCGCTACTTGTCTAAGCGAAGCACTTTTACTGTAAATAAAGTGACGTTATGAGTGTGTGTCTATATCTTATACAGTATGTACTCACACAAACAATCTATCACACCTGTAATTAGCACAATTGAGAGCCTTTGATTCACTGCTAACAACATGTATTACATAATTAAATTTATTTCATTGGCAGACGGCACTTTACAAAGTAGCAATTACTTCAGCGTGTAACTAAGTGTAACCAAAAACAGCTCATATGAAAGAAGTGGTGATGTGATTGCAGTTCTGTCAATAAAATTAAGGTTAAGTTTGGTGAGAAAAAGAGTGCAGAGTCCAAGCAATGTTGTGTATATGGAGAAGTGAAGAGGGCCTAGTACTGAACCTTGAGGTACACCTATGTTTAGCTGATGTTACTTAGAAAAACCTCACCTCAAAGACACCTTAAATGAACTTCTAATGAGGCAGGACTCAAACCAGCAATATGCTGTTCCTGTGATGCCCAATGCAGTTAAAGATGCCATGAAATCAAATTGCTTTGTGCCTATTGTCTGCAAGCTTTGAGTGTATCTACATGATTGTATATTCCTAAAAGTACCTTAACATGTTGATATAATATATGATAGGTGTGGGTGAGAAACTGATCAATATTTAAGTAATTTTTAATTATAAATTCTCCTCTCGCCCAGTAGGTGGTGATATGCACAAAGAATGCAAATCGCCAAAACAATAGAAGAATGTGAAAGTGGAGATCTATAGTAAAAAATGACTTAATTATTGATCTATTTCTCACCCACATCTATGATCAAAAAAAAAAAAAACTTACGAACAATGGCGTCGCAGATGGATGCCTCGGTGTGGAGCTCTCCAATTCTTTTGTTGTTTTTGTTTGTTTGTCCTGTGTTTAGTCATATTTTACCAGTCAGGTTTACCAGGGACGAACTGTTGAACATTCGGCAGCACATACCAGATAATCTTTTCCCGGTTATTTAATATTCAGACGTTTTGCTGGACATTTTAGTCGGAGGCGCGGCTGTGTTGTTTAAACACGCTACGAGACGCAGGCGAGGAAGACCAGCTGGCGTGCTGGTTAAACTCCGTCAGCACGGCATTCGAACAGCACTGCCGAGCATTCATCTTGCGAATCTCCGCTCTCTTCCCAACAAAACTGACGAACTACATCTCCTCACACATACAAATAAGGACTTTTCAAATTCTGCTGCACTGTGCTTCACTGAAACCTGGCTGAGTGAAGCCATTCCGGACAGCGCATTACATCTGTCGGGCTTCCAGCTGTTCAGAGCGGATCACATCGCGGAGTTAACGGGGAAAACGAGAGGCGGCGGAACATGCTTTTACATCAACGAAAGTTGGTGTACAGATGTAACAACGTTAAAGAGGATGTGCCGTCCTAACCTGGAAGCGCTCTTTATTAACTGTAAGCCGCTCTACTCGCCGCGGGAGTTTTCTTCGTTTATTCTGCTGAGTGTCAGCTCACAGCTGGTCATGCCAAAGAGGATGCTTACAGGGGTGGGGATAGAGTCTTCTATAATCAGGCCAGGAACACACTGAATAAGGAAATCAGAGTGGCTAAAAGAAGCTACTCTGAGAAGCTGAGAAACAAGTTTTCAGCCAACGACCCTGCATCAGTGTGGAGTGGCCTGAAACAACTTACTAACTACAGGACTCCTACCCCCAACCCTGTGGTTGACCAACGACTGGCTGACGACCTGAATGTGTCCAATTTCACTCCCCACACGCGCTCAGACCTTCATTTCACACAAACATTAACACCTCCTGCAACCCCCCTCCTCCTCCCTCCTGCTACACAACCTGCACTGAAGATCTGTGAAGACGATGTGTGCCGTGTCTTTCGGAAGCAAAGGTCAAGGAAGGCTCCAGGCCCAGATGGCATCTCACCAGCGTGCCTTCGTTCCTGTGCTAACCAACTGGCCCCCATCTTCACACAGATCTTCAATAGATCACTGGAGCAGTGTATAGTCCCATGCTGCTTCAAATGCTCAGTTATTATCCCTGTCCCTAAGAAACCTAAAATCAAGGGACTTAATGACTACAGACCTGTCGCCCTGACATCTGTGGTCATGAAGTCGTTTGAGAGACTGGTGTTGGCCCACCTGAAGAACATCACTGGACCCTTTCTGGATCCCCTTCAATTTTCTTATCGAGCAAACAGGTCTGTGGATGATGCAGTCAACATGGGATTGCATCGCGTCCTGCAACATCTGGACAGACCGGGGACATACGCAAGGATTCTTTTTGTGGACTTCAGCTTGGCTTTCAACACAATCATCCCAGCCATTCTCCGGACTAAGTTAAACCAACTCCCTGTTCCCACCTCTACCTGTCAGTGGATTACCAGCTTTCTGACGGACAGGCAGCAGCTTGTGAGGCAGGGAAAATTCACTTCCACCACCTGTACCATCAGCACTGGTGCCCCCCAGGGATGTGTGCTCTCCCCACTACTCTTCTCGCTCTACACAAATGACTGCACCACCAAGGATCCCTCTGTCAAGCTCCTGAAATTTGCAGACGACACCACTGTCATCGGCCTCATCCGGGATGATGATGAGTCAGCATATAGAAAGGAGGTTGAACGGCTGGCTGTCTGGTGCAGTCAAAACAACCTGGAACTGAACACACTCAAAACGGTGGAGATGATTGTGGACTTTAGGAGGAACACCCCAACATTGTCCCCCCTCACCATTCTAAACAGCACTGTGGCATCAGTGGAGTCATTCAGGTTCCTGGGCACTACCATCTCACAGAACCTGAAGTGGGAGATACACATCGACTCATTGTGAAAAAGGCCCAGCAGAGGTTGTACTTCCTTCGCCAGCTGAGGAAGTTCAACCTGCCACAGGTGCTGCTGAAACAGTTCTACTCAGCAGTCATTGAGTCTGTCCTCTGCACTTCAATAACTGTCTGGTTTGGTGCAGCTACGAAATCAGACATCAGAAGACTACAGAGGACAGTCCGGACTGCTGAGCGGATTATTGGTTGCCCCCTGCCCCCCCCTTCAAGAACTATACACTTCCAGAGTGAAGAAAAAGTCTGGTAAAATCACTCTGGACCCCACTCACCCAGCCCACTACCTTTTTGAACTGTTGCCTTCTGGCCGGCGCTTCAGAGCACTGAACACCAGAACCGTCAGGCACAGGAACAGTTTTTTCCCTCAGGTTATCCATCTCATGAACAATTAAATTGCCCCATTGAGCAATAAATATGTGCAATACACAGTTTAAGTCTATTTATATTATCCAACATATCCACTTCTGCCATTACTTACATTGCTCTGTACATACTATACTGTATTTTGTTCTTTATAATCAGATTGTAATAGATTTGCACTACGTGTGTGTATGTGGGTATGTATGATGGTGAGTGTATGTACGTATATGTATAATTACTTATTTTTAGACTTTTTTTGTTTTTAATTACCTATGTCTTGCTGCTGTTTTTTTGGTATTGTTTGTATTGTTGTGCACTGGAAGCTCCTGTCACCAAGACAAATTCCTTGTACGTGTAAGCATACTTGGCAATAAAGCTGATTCTGATTCTGATGATAAAGCTTCTGAAGATACAGATGTAACCACTGTAGTCTAATGGATAACTTTTATGATGCCTTTGTTTCTCTTTTGGACCTTCACATTTTTGTCCACCATTCACTTGCATTGTATGGACCTACAGAGATTTTGATTTTTTTTTTCTAAAAATCTTAATTTGTGTTCAGCAGCAGAAAGAAAGTTATACACATCTGGGATGTGAGAGAGGGATGAGAGAATCTTCATTTTTGGGTGAACTATCACTACACAAAAATGCATATGGATATACTTGGTATCAAGCTTAACTGTCCCACTTTACCCATATTCACCCTTATATTTTTTATATACCAAACAAGTTAAATGTAATTACATGAAGAACAAAAAAATTGTATATATATATATATATATATATAGAGAGAGAGAGAGAGAGAGAGAGAGAGAGAGAGAGAGAGAGAGAGAAAAAATCCCTTCGATCTGTCCTACACCAATTTCCTGTTTCAATAGGAAATACAGAGTGACAACACAGGAAAGAAAAGTGCATTTGCAGTGCAGTCTTTAAGAAAATGATTGTATTTAAGATTTCAAATATCAAAGTAGGAAAATATTAAATTTATGCCCTTGTTTCTTTGGATTGTCATTCCTTATGCCTGATTCAGAGATCTTGACCTGAGTTAATTGCCTTTTATCTTTGAGAAAGGCAGTCAAGCTACACTGGGCTACAACCCCACCTGGAAGAACTTCGTTCTTCAACAACATCTACACAAATGCCTCAACAACAGAGTCACGTAAAAAAGATGGTAAAACACTGGGTTAATTGTTTAAGGTTTACGCATTATATGGTCCAGCTGGCAGGCATCAAATGAAGTCTGTTTGAGCATATGTGTGTGTGTGTGTGTCTGCATATAATCTCAAGCAAACATCCAGCATGCTACCGTTCAGTGCCCAGCATTAGACAGCCTAATTGCCCCTCCTGTGTCTCTGGGAGGCTGGGAGACCCTCGTAGTCAGTGTTGGTTCTTGCAGGGCCTAATTGACCCTCTTGGTACCATGAAGGAGCGCTAAATGAACAGAGGGGGTGAGTAAGAGAAAGAAATGATTAATAGAGTGGGGTTAAGAGACCACCTCAGCCTGGAGATGTGATCCAACCATGATAGAGGCTAAGAGAGATCCTCTTCAGCCGTCTTGGCATAAAAACCCACCTCCAGACCAGCTGTGAAGCTAAAGCGGTCAAGTTGGGTTAAAGGTGAAAGGTGAAGAGCAAAAGGTAGCGGTTTACGGGTCAGGGTGTCGGTAGATGCTTGGGGAATGGGAAAACATCCCATAACAAGCACAGGTAGCCACAACTCACGGGAAATTAACCAACTCGATTTTAATATGACACAATCCATCTTTATAAGGTTCATCTCATGGAAATTAGCACAATGCAAAAAAGACAGCAACATGTTAATTCAGGTGCACAAACAAAGACATAGCTTCTTAAACTAGATTTCTACATTTTCCATCACCAAAGAGTGGTTCTTGCCCTTGCAAAACATGCCACTGTGATACAAGGGTGATGTTGATGGTTGGATAATGGATAATTGTTGGATTTGGATAGTAGATGCTAACATGTACACACTTTATAATATTTACTCAAAATCACAAAAGAAAAAGTAAAACAGAAATGTGCATTGTATATTGAAACGGTTGCTATATTATGTATGGAAGCCCTGAACTGCTTTGTGGAGAAAAAAATAACAAACATTTTTTTTAAATTCCCTAGGTGAAAATTATGTTTTTTAGGTGTCTTAGTGTCTAAGACAGTAGTAGTGTTGTTTTCTCTCTCGCTCTCTCTGATTTTTCTCTCTCTAAAAAATATATTTTCTCTGTCTAAAACTGATTTTTCTGTCTAATAAAGTTTTTCTGGGAATGCCGGTAATCTCCAAAATGGCCAAATATGTGCTGATTAATTGGCCTGGCCAATGTATCAATATTACTTCTGACCAATGAAAGACTGGGAAGTGACTGAGAAACCTGTTTGAAAACAGTAATTATTTTTGCTCTCCTGATTGGTTGGATAATGGATAATAGTTGGATATATGCAGAGATGCACACATTTTTGGATATTTACTCAAAATCACAAAAAAATTTAAAAAGAAATGTGCATTGTACATTGACAGAGTCACTATATTTTGTATGGAAGCCCTGAACAGCACTGTGAAAAAATTAATTCACTAGGTGCCTTCCTGAGCCTGTCCTACATATTGTTATTTTTCTGTTTACATTTCTTTCCTTTTGAAATAAAAAACAAATAATAAAAAATAAAAAAAACTCTCCAAATGTTTTTTTTTTTTTCACTCTGTCTAAAATAGATTTTTTTCTCTAAAAAATGATTTACGAAATGGACAAATATGGGCTGATTAATTGGCTTGGCCAAAATATCAATATTACTTCCAACCAATGGAAGATTGGAAAGTGAACAGGAAACCCGTTTGAAAACAGTCATTATTTATTTCTATCATGATTGGTGATGCAATTGGAGCAGAATTTGCACCCTGCACCTCTACAGGTATTAACATGTAATACATAAAATTTTAATTCGAAATGTACTTTTTACAAAAGTAAAATATGGAGTGCCACAGGGATCAGTTTTAGGGCCTCTGCTTTTCTCCATGTATATGCTTCCCCTGGGATATATTATCAGGAATCATGGAATAATCAAACAAATAACTATAAATATGTTAAATAAGTTTAACATAAATAAAATAAACTAATTTTTTTTTAAATGATTGTTTTGTTAATTATATAGTAATTATGACCAATTATGAGTTAGGGGGTGGGGATTCCATAGAATAGTGTTGCAAACACTAACCCATACTAACAGTAGCATCACAGCACACTTGAAAGTTGTACTCATCTGGAAACATCACGGTCATCTGTCTACACCAGAGGTGTGAGTATTGATCAAACACTTCCCAGGCACATCTCCCCAGTCTACGGCCCCTTAAAAGAGGGAGAGCCTCATTTTTCATGCAAACTGTAATTTAGTAAGACTGAATATTGATTGAGTGCTCCATGTCTCCCAAACAATGCCACTTCAATCAGGCCGCTTGGAGGCGGCCCAGCCTGCTGCCAATAGCCGCACACACTGATTTAAGAGATGGATAAAAAGTGGATACGTCGAAGGGCCGCATCATGACTAATGGGGCCCCTCTGTACAGCTCCAGACTATGCATCATGATTTAACCAAAAGCTCTGATGAACAGATTAGGATGGGGAGCAAATGCGCGGCTACCAGGAATTGCAATACCGAAGAGGGGACAGGTTAAAACATGAGGATGGGAACCAGGAGATAATCAAAAAGAAAGGTTGACAAGTAGTCAAGAATTGATTTAGTGTGAGTGACTTGGGAAGTCTGTATGAAAACTGGGCCAAAAATGTTTCAGTACAACGTGTTCTTTAAGTTTTATAGACTCTCACCAAGGGTGAATATAAGGACTTCAACCAGCTATAACAGTCTGTTACTTCAATAGGAACATGACCTTCTGGCAAAAATTTAAAAAAAAAAATGAAATATAAAAATAACTTTAAAAAAAATCTGAAACTATAAGGCCATCCACACTGCATTAGAGCCATTCAATATTTAACAGTCTATTACAAATATACACATATTTTTAAAAGAAGTGTGTTTGATTTCCAGTTATGTAGACGGTAATACTGCAGATTAAATCTCACAAATCTCTCAAATAAAATAATATGATCAAATATAAAGCTTTTATTCTTTATTTTATTTAAAATTTAATTTGAATGTATTGCATTTTATTATTTATTTATTATATTTCATTTTTAAATTTGATTTATTAAAATCATAAATATCAATCTGAAAACATTGTACATTTGTAACAGCATGCTTGATTGGCTTTAAATATTTGTCGGTAAACGGTAGTTAACGGATTAATACGATTCCTCATTAGATTTCACACTCATCACAGTGAGATCAGGAGTCGCCGCCCCAAGGACACAAACACACAAACACGCACATCTGAATTCCACTGCATTCTCACAGCAGCCTCCAAAGCAGACATGTCCAATAACAACGCTTAAACAATGACGCTTAGATGGAGGCTTAATCTGTATAAAACTACATATGTCATAAACACAGCTGAGATTTATGCATGTCCCAAGTATAATCATATCATAATCACACACCAACCTTTGACTGATCACAACTTGTGATTGGACAGTCATTAATTCTGATGTAATTTCCCTTCCATCTCTCCATTTTTAGTGCCGTAAACGAAGCAATGTTCGTGTGTAAAAGGTCCAAAGATTTGCTCAAGGTTATGAGGAGAAGAGATTAGGGAACTCTCAGGGAATATAATTTTTTTTTGCTGATCTATGCCTGCAGAAATCTTGGCAGATTTCAAAATTTGTATGCATGTTCTTTTATAAAACATTTGCGCAAATTGCATGATATTTTTAGAAACCAATGATATTGGTATAATCCTGCATTGTACTTCGTGCTTTGATACTTTTGTTCGTTCCTTCTTTCTCTCTTTGTTCCGTTTGGTATCGTCTTTGTTCCATTCTTTGTTTTGATATTATTTGTTTTATATTCTTTGTTTTGTTATTATTTGTTTTATATTCTTGTTTTGTCTTTGTTTCATTATGTCATTTGCTTTATTCACCCTTCGTTTTGTCTATTTTGTACTTTCTTTCATTTTGTCTTTTGTTCTTTGTTAAATGTTTCTTCGTTCTTATTTTTGTCTGATTCATTCTTTTTTTGTTTGTTTTTTGTTTAAATGTTTCTTTGTTCTTATTTTTGTCTGATTCATTCTTTTTTTGTTTGTTCTTTGTTTAAATGTTTCTTCGTTCTTATTTTTGTCTGATTCATTCTTTTTTTTTTTTTGTTTAAATGTTTCTTTGTTCTTAGTTTTGTCTGATTCATTCTTTTTTTCTTTGTATTTTGTTTAAATGTTTCTTCGTTCTTAGTTTTGTCTGATTCATTCATTTTTGTTTGTTTTTTGTTTAAATGTTTCTTCGTTCTTAGTTTTGTCTGATTCATTCTTTTTTGTTTGTTCCACTAAACATCCAAACCCTGGACAAACCTCTGCTTTCTGCGGATAAGGGTCCCCTTGCAGCAGGTGTCCCGACGCGTCTTGGCCACAACCGATGCCTCCAAACTGGGTTCAGGCACATGTGCAATGGGCACGCAGACGTGGGCTGTTGGAAAGGGGTCTCGCTGTGCTGGAATGTCAATTGCCTAGAGTTGCTGACTGTTTTCTTTGCCCTGCGGAAGTTCCTCCCGTTAGTTCGGGACAAACATGACTTAATCAGGTCAGACAGCACCACCGCGGTAGCGTACATAAATCGCATCACTCACTCACATCCCCGGTAACCTCAATGTGGTAGTGGACTCGCTGTTACAAGAACGCTTGGCCAGCGGAGAGTGGAGGCTTCATCCCCATTCGGTCCAGCTGATGTGGGTACGGTTCGGCAAGGCCCAGGTAGACCTGTTTGCCTCCCGAGAGACCTCCCACTGCCCACTCTGGTATGCCCAAACAGAGGCTCCCCTCGGGGCAGACACATTGGCACACAGCTGGCCTGCGGGGCTGTGCAAGTATGCATTTTCCCCAGTGAGCCTTTTTGCACAGGTGCTGTGCAAGGTCAGGGAGGACGAAGAACAAGTCACCCTGGTGGCTCCTTATTGGCCTACTCGGGCCTTGTTCTCGGACCTTGTACTCCTCGCGACAGCCCCTCCCTGGCGAATTCCCAGGAAGGACCTTCTATCTCAGGGACAGGGCACGCTCTGGCATCCGCACCCAGACCTTTGGAACCTCCATGTCTGGCCCCTGGATGGGAAGCAGAAGATCTAGCTGGTCTACCACCTTCCATCGTAGACACAATAAACTGAGTCATAGCCCCTTCTATCATTCATCTTTACGACCTGAAGTGGCACTTGTTTGCAAATTGGTGTTCTTCCCAGGCTGAAGACACACAGAGGTGCGCAGTTAAGTCAGTGCTCTTATTTCTGCAAGAGAGGCTGGAGGGGAGGCTGTCCCCTTCCACCCCAAAGTTGTATGTCGCTGCCATCGCGGCACACCACGACGCAGTAGACGGATAAGTCTTTGGGTAAGTCTTTGGGTAAGCACGATGTAATTATCAGGATCCTAATAGGCGCCCGGAGGTTGAATCCCTCCCGGCCAAGCCTGTTCCCCTCCTGGGATCTCTCAGTGGTCTTCGCGGGCTTCCAGAGACCTCCCTTTGAGCTGCTAGAATCAGTTGGACTCAGAGCCATCTCTTTAAAGACGGCCCTGCTGATCGCGCTCGCCTCCATCAAGAGGGTCGGGAACCTGCAAGTGTTCTCTGTTAGGGACACCTGCCTGGAGTTCGGTCCGGCAGACACATATGTGATCCTAAGACCGCGACCAGGCTATGTGCCCAAGGTTCCTACCATGCCCTATAGAGACCAGGTAGTGAACCTGCAAGTGCTGCCCCGGGAGGAGGCAGCCCCTTCGTTGCTGTGTCCGGTACCTATTTGGACCGCACGTAGATATTTCGATGTTCTGAGCAGCTCTTTGTCTGCTTTGGCGGACAGCGGAGAGGGAACGCTGTCTCCAAACAGAGGCTTTCCCACTGAGTCGTGGACGCCATTTCATTGGCCTATCACACCCAGGACGTGCCCCCCCCACTTTGGAGTGCATATGTAGAGCAGCGGGTTGGGAAACAACTAATACCTTTGCAAGATTCTATAATCTCCGGGTTGAGTCAGTTTCGTCCCGTGTTTTCTCAGGTCTGAGCCGGTAGAACTCAGTAACACGCTGACGGACTGACCGGGTGGATTGCTTGCACCTAGCGCCCTTTCCCTCGCCCAAGGTAAAATTGTGCGCTTATCCTCCCAGGAGATCCCACTCCTCGGATCCCTGGATGATTCCTCCCTAGCCCTTGTGGGCCCGCTGTTCAGCGGAGGAACTCGCCGACCCAATCCACTGCAGGTACTTAATCTACCCTGTACTGGAATAGGTGCTCCACAGGGCAAGACTCCTACGTGGACTCCCCCTGTGTGTATTATCCGTGGTACGGTCCCCTTACGAGTGGACCCGCTTCTCCCTTAGGCAGTTCCAGCTGCCCTCCGGTCGCTGTGTTGTAGCAACTCCCCCCTCCTAACGAGGTTGGATCTACCACTGCGCCATTTCCACATGCCGCCTAAAAAACCCATGTGATGTATTCAACACTCTTACCTCCCCTTCAGGCCAGGGGTGGTCTCTGCAGGGTCTTTTCCCCCTGAAAGAATAGGAAACTGGGTAAGACCCCCTTCCCTCGTTGCGTGTAAGGGCCCCGGCCGTTTATTGCTGTATGCAGAGAAACATAGAGAAAAAAAAAGGCCCAGCCAGGCTCGGCCCGTTCCCAGGTTGGCAAGCGTCGCCTTGTTCCCCTGTTTAGGGTAACCAGAAGGATTCCGACGACTTTTATGGGGCATTGGGGAAGGGTACATGCAGTCTGACTCAGCTGGTCGCCTCTGCACGTAAAATACCTGCCTGCTCCTGTGTCAGCACGGCCCGAACAGAGGCCCACGGCTCAGCGCATGGCGTGATTTAAATTGGACCCCTAGTGTCGCTTCTTCAACACATCGTCGAAGTGAGCGACAGATGGGGAACATCTAGGTTACGGATGTAACCTCCTTTCCCTGATGGAGGGAACGAGACGTTGTGTCCCCCTGGCCATGTCCGGGGGTGGGATATGCAAATACTGTCTGCAACTTCTCATTGGCCTTTTTTCATAGATCAGAGGCATATTCGGCGCTCAAGAACCGAAGTGTCGCTTCTTCGATACAACGTCTCATTCCCTCCATCAGGGAACGGCGGTTACATCCGTAACCTAGACGTTTTATCTGATTCAATCTTATTTTTATTTTTTTTCTTTGTTTAAATGTTTCTTCATTCTTAGTTTTGACTGATTCATTCTTTATTGTTTGTTCTTTGTTTGAATGTTTCTTCATTCTTAGTTTTGTCTGATTCATTCTTTTTTGTTTGTTCTTTGTTTAAATGTTTCTTCATTCTTATTTTTGTCTGATTCATTCTTTTTTGTTTGTTTGTTCTTTGTTTCATTCATTCTTTGATTTTGTAATTTCTTCTGTCTTTTCACTCTTTGTTTACTTTTTTCTTTTGTTATTTATTTTGTGTCTTTGTCCTGTCTTACATTCTTTGTTCCATTTTTGATTTGTCCTACGTTTCATTCATTCGTTCATTCTTGGTTATGTCTGTTTTGTGTTTTCTTTCATTGTGTCATTATTTTTTTGTTGCAATTTGTCTTAATTCAAATTTACTCATTTATTTAATTCTGTTTTCCACTGTTCCTTTTTCCTTCCAATTTTTTTTGTCTAATTTAAGAATGCATTCATCTACCAACTACAGTGTAGTTCTCTCAGCACTGTCTAACGCATTTTTAACTTGCCTTGAATCTATTCCACACATTTACCAAAATGAAGTGCAGAAAAATTTATAAATCTGTCCAACTGAAAAGATGGTTTAACATTACTGTTCTGACTCAGTTTTTCACTTTCTAAAAAGTTGCTCTGGTTACGTGGAGAGCTAAAAGCCCAGCGTGGGGCATTTTAGGGAACGGGTGCTTGTGCAGCCATTAAAATAAAAAGGTTGCTCTTACAGAGAGGTTGTTGAAACACCATTATGAAATCAAGACAAATGCAGCGAGGTCCTCCAAGACCCAAACAAGAGACCACCGTTAAATCAGACACAGATTAATCTACAGTCTGCAATGGTAATGACAATAAATGACTTTGCTCCCTCCTGTAATGAACTTTCAGTCATCTTTTATAAGTTCAGGTTTCTAAAATAAAAATAAATAAATAAATAAATAAATGCAATCAGATAAGATGAGGAATATAAATTATTGCATCACAGAATGGGAAGTAAATTCCATGTAGCCCACCCAATTTCTTCCTATTTTAACCTTTTATACTGTTTCCCATCTTAATGTAAACAATAGACCTGGGTAACCTTGCGAACGTGGTCGATGCTTATTTAAAATCACATTGATTAACAGTTGTAATTATTGATTATGTCACGCAGCTAAGACAAAGCTGATGTTTCTAACGGTACAGGATGGGGGCTGGACACTACTAACACACACACACACACACACACACACTCAAAAGTGTACAAAAGCAATCATACCAAACTGATATTCTATGGAAACATAAAAACACATATTTAATCTGTACGTCCCAGGACCCACATCCAGTGTCATCCAGTGTCATCCAGTGTCCACTTCTTATCCTGTGTCGTTCCTGCACCCCACTCTCCCTCTTCGACCTCGCCTAATATTCAATTATTGTATGCACGACACCTCCGATCTGTTTTGCGATTGATTTCTTTTCAAACAGCAGGCATCCTTCACTCCTGACGTGCGGAGTAGTTCCCGTGTTCAGAAACATCCCTGTTAAATTACAACGCCATCTGCTTTCCGCCCGTCGAGCCCGTTCTCCTCCTCGTCCTCCCGATGCTGTCATAATGAATATGCACTATTTCGGCATGCCATCAAGCGCCTCTCTCTCTGATTTAATCTCCCCTTAATCTCTCCCCATTGTAATTTCAAATTGTTTTGTGTTTTACGTTAAATTGAGGCACGCCAACCATCCGCTCCAAGGCCGCCTTGGCTGCTCGAGCGGGAAGGATGTTTTAATTTCCATTCATTGCTCCCTAAAAAAGCACTTTTATTAACAAGTTTACATAAATAAGAGCAACAGAAGGAGAATACTGCTCCAGAGAAGAGGGGAGGGATGCGACAGAGACACATTTTACATCCTCTGGAAAAGGAACAGACAAAAAAAGGAGGAGACAATGAGAGATGTGGGGGGTTCTATAGTTGTGTTGTTTGTGTAATGAGTTTAATAGATGAAATGAATGACTTGTGACACTCTGTGAAAGATCAGATTTCAGATTGTATTTGGTGATTTTCATTCATCCTTTATTTTGATCTCTCTTGCATGTACATCCATTTTTTTCATGGATCATTATTATTGTTCTTTGTTTTATTTTGTCTTCTTGTTCATTCCATCTTTATACATTCTTTCATTCACTTGGTCTTTTCTCTGTTCTTTCATTATTTTACTCCCTTTGTTTCCTTTTGTATATTGTTTTTCCCCTTACTTTCACTCTTTCTTCCATTCAGTCTATGTCCATGCTGTTTAGTTCTGCATTTTGATCTTTGTTTTAATTATTTATTTATTTTATGTTTCCCTTTGTTTCGTTCTTTCTTTCTACCCTTCTCTTTTCGTTTGACCATTTGTTTGTTCTTTATTTTGTATCCTTTCATTTAATTATTTCTTCCATTTTCTGTTTTGTTCAATCATATGTTTGCTCTTTCTTTTCCATTTGTTTGTTTGTACCCCTTCATTTTTTTCGTTCTTCCCTTTTCTGTTTTGTTTGACCATTTGTTTGTTTTGTTTTTTAATTAATTCTTTCTTTCTCTTTATTTTGTTTGTATCCCTTCATTTAATTCTTTCTTATCTTCTCTGTTTCATTCTATAATTTGTTTGATCTTTTTCTTTCTTTCTTTCAATTGTTTGTATCCATTCATTTAGTTCTTTCTTCCATTTTCTGTTTTGTTCTATCATTTGTTTGCTCTTTCATTTACATTATTTTGTTTGTACCCCTTCATTTCATTTGTTCTTCCATTTTCTGTTTTGTTTGACCATTTGTTTGTTTTGTTTTGTTTTGTTTTTTCTTTCTTTCTTTTCCTTCTTTCTTTCTTTCTTTCTTTCTTTTACATTATTTTGTTTGTACCCCTTCATTTCATTTGTTCTTCCATTTTCTGTTTTGTTTTGTATTTTCTTTCTTTCTTTCTTTCTTTCAGTTGTTTGTACCCCTTCATTTCATTGTTTCTTCCATTTTCTGTTTTGTTTGACCATTTGTTTGTTTTGTTTTTTCTTCCCTACTCTGTTTTATTTGATTTGATTAGTTTGTTCTTTCTTTCGTTTGCATCCCTTCATTTTGTTATTCTCTTCTCTGTTTTGTTCTAATATTTGTTTGCTCTTATCTTTTACATTGTTTGTTTCTTTTGTTTGTATCCTTTCATTTTGTTCTTTCTTCTGTTCTCTGATTCAGTCTATCATTTGTTTGCTCTTTCTTTTTCATTATTTGGTTTGTACCCCTTCATTTTGTTCTTTCTACCCTTCTCTGTTGTGTTTGACCACTTGTTTGTTTTGTTTTTCATGCTTTCTTTTGTTTGTATCCCTTCATTTTGTTCTTACTTCCCCTCAATATTTTGTCTGTCATTTGCTTTTGTCTTTCCTGCTGTTTTTTATTCTTTGTTTCATTACGTCTTTTGTTTTGTTTTTGCTTTCTTTATCTTTATCTTTTCACTTTTTTTTACTCTTCTTCTGTCTTTTTTTTTTTTTTGTAATTCCTGCTTAATTTGGTAGTAAAAAAAACTCATCAGTCTTTTTGAAAGCCACTGGGAGTCAATCTAAACTATCAATACTGGATTATGCTTTCTGCTTAGCTGCCATACTGCACACAGCGGTGCGCTAGTAAAGTAGGATTACCTGTGAAAGTATAAAGTAAACAAAGACATTAAAGGAGACGTCTAGGGAAAACAAACTGTTTGCAACTGACCACACATCAGAGACACCACAAAGACACACTAACACACAGAAATTCACATCATACTTGTACAAAGTTCTACATTACCATTGGTACCTAATGGTACCATCTACCATTTAGATAAAGTTCACTGCATTACTCACAAATAACTTCAATAGAATTTGAGTTGCGGTCTAACGGTTTGCACAGTCCTCGGACACACTAAACATTGGGTGATGCAGGTTTGAAATTTGTTTACTAAATACAATCTTGTTTGCCCACCTAATTCCCCTCATTAAATGTCCTGTCTCTGATAATGTATCAATAATAGGGACAATATGCCAAAAATGTGAAAACCTTAAATTGGGACAAATGTTGGATCACTTGAATGTGTGGCTAGGATAACAAAACTTGTCCTTGTAAATCGATGATTTGTAGAGGGCACAAATATTGTTGTCCTTTGCTTTGTTCCATTTTCATTTGTTCTTTCTTTGTTTTGTTCTGTCTTGTCTATTCTTTCTTTTGTTCTTTTACTTTTTTTGTTCTGACCTTTTTATATATAATCTTCCTTTCGCACTTTCATACTTCTGCTCTTTCTGTCATTCTGTATTCAGTTCTTCTGTTGTGTTATTTCATTCTGTTTTTGTTCTCTCTTTCTTTCTTTTTCTTTCTTTCTTATCGTTCTTTTTTCTTGTTAACATATTTCTTTCATTCTTTTTTCATTTAAACCTTTCAGTCTTTTTCTTTTACACTTTCTTGCTGTCGTTCATTGTTCATTCTGTTTTGTTCTGGGGTTTTTTGTTTTGTTGATTTTTTTTGTTATTATTTGTCTGCTCTGTTTTTCTGTTTCTCTTTCGCTTGTACGTTTGCGGTTTCTTTTGTTCTGTGCTTCCTTCTTTGTTTATTTTCCCTTTGTTGTTTTTTGTTTCATCCCTCTTTCATTGAAAACTACTGTCATTCCTAATTTTATTTTATTTTTTGTTGTTGTTTCTTTCATTCTGTTTTTGTCTGTTCTCTTTATTCATTTCTCTTTTGTTATTCCTTTCACTTTTTCATTATTTTGCTCTCTTTTGTTCATTTATTTATTTTTTGCTTTGTTCTACTTTGTTGTTAATTTTGTTGTCTTTTGCTTGTTCTTTCTTTCATTTCCTTTTGTTTGTTCTTTGTTTCATCCTTTTCTATTTTGTTCTGTATTTCATTTGTTCTTTCATTCTCTTTCATTGCTCTACCTTTAAACCTTTTGTTCTTTCATGTTTTTCATTCTTTGTTTTGTTGTACTTTGTTCTAAGTTGTGTTTTCTTTTGTTTGTTCTTTGTTTTGTTCTTCTTTCTGTATAGTTCCATCTTACATATGCTCTTTAATTCAGTTTTTTGACTATCGTTCATTTTAGTCTTTTGTTCTTTCTTTCTGTTTTTTTTTTCTTCTTCACTTTGCATTTTGTTGAAAGGGCCCAAAAAACTGCCCTTCTTTGTTTCGTTATCTTTCATTAATTTGTCATTCTTTCTTTCAGTTTTTCACCTGCGCATTTTTTGTTTTCTTTCTTTTTTGTTTGTTATTCATTTCACTCTTTCATACGTTTGCTCTTTCTTTCATTCTGCCTATGGTTGCAAGGACACAAACAGAGTTGTAGGACAAATGCATGTGTTTCTACTTGTGTGGGTTCATGATGCAGTCATCAGCGCCTGCTTCGAACTGTCTCATTTGGGAAAAAAAATAAAAGAAGAAGCCATCTTTAGTATCAGGTCCAGCTTAGGACAAATTTCAAGATGAACTTGAAATCAATTTGCCATCAAATTTTCATGCGTGCCCTGCTCCCTCTGTGGCATTTTAATTACCGCCACCCTGGACCATGGGTGCAGGGGATATTGACACTTAGCACCGTACAATAAACTTTATTGGCAAGGGCTGCCTGATTGCTGCACTAAACTAGAATAACAAGGACTATGTGAAGGCGTGTCACACATGTGTGATTGTGTGAAACGTGTGTGTGTGTGTGTGTGTGTGTGTGTGTGTGTGTGTGTGTGTGTGTGTGTGTGTGTAGTAAAGTGCTCAGCATTGCTTCTACACTACACTGACTCTCTGAACAATAGTACCAGCTTTATCCTCATCTAAGGACAGTTATAAAGTGATATCATAATAACTGCAGGCTGTAGTACTAGAACAGGTCATAGAGGCACTGGACTTCATTCACTAATAATAGTGTACAAGTGTTCTTACTTATGTGCATAGTAAATGTTCTTAATAAAACAGGTGTGCAACATAAAAATGTGTACATGTATGAACCTTGACACTATCACAGTCATAGAGATACTACTGCTAAAACTGACATGGATGAAGACGAAGGGACAGAAAAGACAAATAGATTTCACATCATTACTGATCTATGGGCCATCAGGAGTCCATTTAAAGATTCACCGCATGACTATTGGCTGCCATTATGATCAGAGCAGTTCTGACGTTATTGTATTGGCACACACTCAATCCAAAATGCATCAAAAGTTTGTAAACATACTGTAGAACACATCAACAAGATTCTGTGCGTTTATGGATTTGGCGATTTTACATTTCCAGATCAAAGTATTATATTAGTCTGTTATATCTGCTGAAAGATAAAATGAAAAGTGATAATAAAGAACAGTCTGTCAAATCTTTGAAACACACCTCTGAGTCAGAAAATCAACATCTGGATGAACAAGTGTATTATATTCAGTGAAAGCTAGCGAAAACACACACGAAAAGCTAAAACTACTTCATTATTCAATAGTTGCATCAGGCTTTAAAAATAAATGAATTCAGAGCAAAAACTAAGAGGAAAAGTGCATATTATAACAAAAGTGGAGAAAAAAATGACTTGTTTAGTCAAAACATCAGCTTCTTAAATGAAAATGCATCAGTTAATTCCTCAAATACAGCATGACTTCATATCTGCATGGTGCTTTTTATTTGAATTTTTTCAGTTTATCTCCAACTAAAAGCATCTAACAATGAACATCATTCTTTAGAATATATGAATTGCTTTAATATGACACATTTCAATGTGTGAAATGTTTTGTGTGCAAAAATCATGCATTATAATGCATCATGTCATAGAAATGTATGTAAACAATTTAGAGGAACTGCGCTTTAAAAAAAAGAAATAACCATGTGACTAGAAATTATTATATAACATGTTATTTTCTCCAAACTGTAAACCTTAGTTTCATGAACATTATGTTAGTGTATAATTCTACTTTTACCACTGCTGGTGTATTTGTTTTAATGATTTAAAATGTTTGATGTTTAATCTTTGTTTGTTTTTGTTTTTCTGTTTGTTTGTTTTTGTTTTTGTTTTTTTAAATGAGAACAATAGAAAAATAGAATGGAATTAGATTCTTAACATTTATTCATTAAATGAAGTGCTATGTAGTTTACACTCAAAATATGAGATTGATTTTAGACTATAGGATCATGTATTTTTCTATTATCCTGTAATACATTGATTCATTACTTTGATATTTTCCTAAAAATAAACATGAAACAATAATTAATAGCAAAAAATTATATTTTATAGCTCAGTTAGAAGCCTTCAGTTAACCCATCATGCCCCCTACTGGTGAAAAATGGCACAGAGTTCATGCATATATTCTGATTTGAGTGTGTTGATGCAATTATGATTAGGAATTATGATGGAAGCATTTTTATTAAACGAGTTCCAGAATTAAGAAATACACTCAGGTCAAGCACAGGCACATACATTATATTAATTATAACTTGATGTTTTATAACTATTTTTATTTTTGAAGTTGGCCATTGCTCGGTGAGATATTGAGAGTTACCTTGAAGTTCATTTAGATTTATTTGTATTTTAATTAGCCATCTTTTCACATATTGATTTTATCATATGTGATTATGACATCATATATCTATTATTTCTTAAACTTTCATAGACAGGATGGAAAGATGTAGAAACCAACCACCACAAAACTTTACAGAATGAATCAAATGTTTTGCTAATACTTTGGTTGCATTTTTCCACCAAAATGATGTCACTTCCTGAAAGATGATTATTAAAGGAATATTCTGGTTTCAATGCATGTTAAGCTCAACTGACAGCATTAAGAAAAATTAATTAAAATGGGTTGCTTTAAAAAAAAAAAAAAGGTTTCAGTGAGACACTTACAATGGAAGTGAATGGGGCCAATTTGTGGAGGGTTTAATGGTAGAAATGTGAAGTTTATCATTTTATAAAAGCACTTTAATAATTCTGTTAAACTTATAATTTTTAGTCATTTTAGGATTTGTGGAATATCGAGAAAAATGGCAACAAAGTTGAAAAATTGCATATAACTTCACAGAAAATGTTAGTAAGTGATTTCATCACACTAAAATCATGTTAACATGCATAATGTTGACGTGTAGCATCTATACTTTTGACACAGTGAGTATATTAAAGATACAGATTTGCACAATTCACTTCCATTGTAAGAGTGTCACTGGAACACAGATTATTTTTTATTTTATTTATTTATTTATTTATTTATTTATTTTTTAAGAAAGGAAAAGTCCAAATCCAGTTTTGTGGTAATTAACATTACGAACGAATGCTGATGACTGATCTTATCTTGTATTGGACCCGGATTATTCATTTACAGAACTGTCTTTTCGATGTTAGTAAAATTATTCAATATTATAAAATATATTCCTTAATATAAAGTTTCATATAAAGTAATATAAATAACTAACTAGCATTTCCATCTTAAAATTTAGTGATTAATATTTTATCCAAAATATTAAGACATATATGATGGGGACATGAAAATGTACTGCATAACAGGAATAATTCAAATTTTCACGATATTTCATTTTGATAATTTCTCTCCCCTGGTATTCGTCTCTCTTTGGAGATATTGGCATCCTTTCTGGCATGAATGCTCAGCCATGCCTGGGTGTTTGGCACGACCCTGCTCCTGTATCACAGTTCCCTTGTGCCATCTGACTGCACACACACATGGGCACGGCAACGGGGGAGGTGGGGTGCATCTGCTTGAACCCCAGGAGATGGAGGGGCCAGAAATGACCCCACAAGAGTCTTCACCTTGAGAAAGCACTGACCTCCCAGCAGCCCCACGGAGAGTGCCCTTAATCTCACATCAGTTATAATCTAAATTTACACTCCAATGTTTAATTTCTCTTTTTTTGCCCTCTCGCTATCCTTAAACAGCGGCAATGAAATCATGCAGGAAAATCACATGAAATGTATAGCATGGATTCGGCATCAAAGAACATCAAGAACTCATCTTTTCCATTTAATTAAACAACTTTCCTAAAAATCTTAAATGTAAAACTGTGATGACTTTGATCTGCTCCGCCAGAGAGAACATGCTACAGGACGAGAGAAGATTCACTTTTACAACTTGTGCTAATAGTTTAAACGGGTTTCAGGGGAATTCAAAACTCATTTCAAACTCCATTGATACTAATCACGCAAAAATCAAATGTACTTTATATTTTTGATCCCCAAATTTCATAAATCAATACCTAGACATCCAGTTATTTATCTTGTCTAAAATTTTCTAGAATGCTTTGTAACATTTGTCTGTTTGTCAAACCATCTATCTATCTATCTATCTATCTATCTATCTATCTATCTATCTATCTATCTATCTATCTATCTATCTACAGTATCTGTCTGTCCATCCATCCTTCCATCTGTCTCTGTCTGTCTGTTTGTCTGTCTGTCTGTCTGTCAACCAACTATCAATCTATCTGTCTGTCTGTCCATCTATCAATCTATCGTTCTAGCTATATATCTATCCATCCATCTTCCGTCCATCTGTTTGTCTATCTATCTATCTATCCACATTATCTGTCCATCCGTCTGTCCATCCATTCATCCATCAATACATACATCATCCATCTTTTTCTGTCTGTCATCCATATATCCTTCTAGCTACATATCTATCCATCTATCTTCCATCTGTCCATCAGTCCATCTGTCTGTCTATCTACAGTTGAAGTCAGAAGTTTACATACACTTAGGTTGAATTCACTAAAACTATTTTTTTTAACCACTCCACAGATTGAATATTAGCAAACTATAGACTGTTTCACTTTTACCTGACCATATCACAATTTCAGTGGGTCAGAAGTTACATTCACTAAGTTAACAGTGCCTTTAAGAAGCTTAAGCAGAAAATGATGTCAAGCCTTTATGGAATTAGCCAATTAGCTTCTGATAGGCTAACTGGCATCAATTGGGGGTGCACCTGTGGATGTATTTTAAGGCCTACCTTCAAACTCAGTGCCTCTTTTCTTGACCTCATGGGAAAATCAAAAGAAATCAGCCAAGACCGCAGAAAAACAATTGTGGACCACCACAAGTCTGGTTCATCCTTGGGAGCAATTTACAAACGCCTGAAGGTACCACGTTCATCTGTACAAACAATAGTACACAAGTATAAAAACCACGGGACCACACAGCCATCATACCACTCTGGAAGGAGATGCAATCTGTCTCTTGAGATGAACATAGTTTGGAATGAAAAGTGCAAATCAATCCCAGAACAACAGCAAAGGACCTTGTGAAGATGCTGGAGGAACCAGGTGGACAAGTATCTATATCCACAATACAAGTCCTATATTGACATAACCTGAAAGGCTGCTGAGCAAGGAAGAAGCCACGGCTCCAAAACCAAAAAATTATCTGTTTGGCTATAATGACCATTTTTATGTTAGGAGGAAAAAGTGAAGAAGCTGAAGAACACCATCCCAACAGTGAAGCATGGGGGTGGCAGCATCATGTTGTGGGGTGCTTTGCTGCAGGAGGGTCCGGTGCACTTCACAAAATAGATGACATCATGAGGAAGGAAAATTATGTGGATATATTGAAGCAACATCTCAAGACATCAGCCAGGAAATTAAAGCTTGGTCTCAAATGGGTCTTCCAAATGGACAATGATCCCAAGCATACCTCCAAAGTTGTGACAAAATGGCTTAAGGACAACAAAGGCAAGGTATTTGAGTGGCCATCACAAAGCACTGACCTCAATCCGAGAACTGAAAAAGCAAGTGCGAGCAAGGAGGCCTACAAACCTGACTCCGTTACACCAGTTCTGTCTGGAGGAATGGGCCAAATTTCCAGCAACTAATTGTGAGAAGTTTGTGGAAGGCTTCCCAAAACATTTGACCCAAGTTAAACAACTTAAAGGCAATGCTACCAAATACTAACAAAGCCTATCTATCTGTCTGTCCATTCGTCCATCCCTCCATCCCTCCATGCATCCATCTATTATAGTCATCTATGGGAAAGCACTTCGCCTCTTCCTCCATGGATAGGTCACATCAAGCTTCAAAAGAATCCCAGGAGACAATCCAATCCAAATGCAATGCACATGGAGTGGCCTGTTCATCATCAATAAAAGAGGATTTCTTTATCACTTTATCTGATACATCCTTAAAGGTCACAATATATTACTGTCATCTGCCCCTAAAAAGCCATTTTTCACAGAGATGATGCGGAGAATGGAAAGAAAAGCCAGACTTCATGGAAGAAAGTACAACAGTGCCCATTCACTTTTCAGCCATCTTGGTTCTGGAAGTTTCTTTTACATTATTATTATTTCCTTAGGGATTTCAAATAGTCCTTCATAAAAGATTTCTAAGCCATGAACCAAAACAACCAGCTCTAAGTGCAATCACAACATTACAAACTTGATTTGAAGGAAAAATATTTGAAAATCGGTTAAGGGTCAAGGCTGTGCACTTAACGTCTTTAATGAGGGAATGAACCACAATCCCATGAAGCATTGCGAAAGACATAATCAAATAAACATATACGAAAACAGAAAACGATTGATTTGAAGTTGTTTATTATAAATATAGAAACCATACATTTAGATTTTATTGCAAAGTATTCAGAAATTGCATATTTAAGTAGTTTTGAGAGTGTAGGGATACCGACTATTGTAGTTCTTCACCAAAAAATAGAACTACACAGATCTTTTGTAAAAATAATGCACTCCCTTGGTAGTTGAGTTACATGTGCACTTCATATGAGGAGTGATATTTGTGTTGTGCGATGAGTTGCTGCCTATGAAGAACATCCAAATCAGTTATTGATACATTTCCAGTTTGATTAGGATGTTGCCTTAGAAGGTAGCTCATTATGTAGTCAGTTTACAGTAAGGCAGCTCACTAGGTTTTGGAACAGAGCTGGTGTTCATAATGCAGCTTGGGTTGTAATCTGGCCACTTTCACATGGTCAAGATTGTGTGTGTGTTTGTGAGAGTAAACCTGTGCTCTAACAGTTATGAAAGTGGCTAATCATGCTTAAGTATAAAGCGCAATCAGTGCTTGAATATATTAAGCGGGGGTAGTGAAGCGGGTGAGGTGGCCGCTGTAAGATGCATTGCACAGATGATTGGTCACAACGAGTCAAGTAACACGATCAATAGCAGATAGAGTGTGTAAACCCAAGAGGAATGGCAAACACCAATGAGTTGGGGTGAATTTGTTCCAATTTCTGTGTATCGGACTGAGCTGTGCCATTCACGGTGTCCTCCACAAATTATTCTTGTCTCTACAAGACAAGACTGCATTTTAAGGAGATGACAATTGGCACTACAGTGGCCATTGTAATGATCAAAACAGGATTTGTATTGGTCTTTCGAAAAAGATTTACTACTGTATGTGGACATACATTCAACACAAAACATCTTCTCCAGTCCACCCAGATTATTATTATTTTATATATAAAACCCAAACTGCAAAAATAAGTTTCCTACCTGGACATATGTAAGGGTGGGATAAGAAAAACATTATATCACCATATTCCCTGATAACGATGTATAAATACAATATACAATTATTTAGGGGAAAGTGATTTCAAAAACTACTTAGAAAATGCATCTTTTTTTCTTAAATCTATTATTTCAATCAGTATATTGCCACTCATATGTGAACACATGTGCTATGCATCAATTTCTGACACACACAATGCTCTTCACAAGTCATTTAAACATATCCGGTAAGTTTAGGCTTGATTCAGTTCGACAAATGCACTCAGTATATCCAGCACTCTCCGTGGTTGTTTATGCAGGCCTTTTTTGAGCACTCTAGAGGTCAAAATTCAGCTCAGTAACTCAAGTTCAAGTGAACAGCATTAGATCACTTACAGTGATCTCTGACCCCTCACCATTACAATGAGAATTATGTAAAGTGATAATGCACATTAAAAGCATTGTGCTCTGTGCTGTGATTGGCTCTTTACAGCTAGCTTGGTGAACAGAACTGTTAACTCTGATGTTTGGACCCTTTAGTGTTTATTCAACCGAGCGTGAACCTTTTAAAAAGACTGTGTTGGTAAAAGCTACACTGATTTTTAATTCTAAATGTTTAAAGAGAGTTTATGTATAGTCTTTATTATAAATTTAGACAGTTTTTTCAAACTTGTGCATCAGATTGGAAATATTTTAGTTAAGTAGTTCTGTTTCCTGACCTGTGTGTGTGTGTGTGTGTGTGTGTGTGAGAAACTAAAACTAAAGATAAAAAATGGTTAAAAAAACTAACTGAAATAAAATAACAAACAACAAAAATAAAATAAAAAATATTTTTTTTTTAAATAAATCGCTTTCGCTGTCACCGAGCCATTACAATATAAATAAATAAAACAGACAAGTGTCCATGAAATAAAAGCAAAGCGAAACTAAAAACAATGGTCTACAGAACGAATCAAAATATAATATAAAACTACAACAAAAAAGTTTTGTTTTTGTTGTCTTCAAATAAATGTTAAAATGTATGTACAAAAAATTATAAATAAATAAAAATAAAACAAAAAACACATTAAACTAAACCCAAAACAAATAAAATAAAAAACTAAACAAAACATAAAACTAAAACAAAAAGCATAAAATGAAAACAATTGTTAAAAAAAAACACCCAAAAAAATTAATAAACAACAACAAATATCAACTAATAAATAAAATAATAATAATAATAATAATTGGAATCAACAATTCTGCCAACAAGCAACATTGTGTATTACAGTAACTGAAGGTTGTTTTCAGTAAAATAAAAAATAAATGCAAAAAAGGCAAAAGTTGAATAACTTTTTTGTGTGTGACCCTATCTCTCTTCATCAGACCCTTACACTGGGTACAAGTTGCTATATCTGCTGATTTTGCAGTACTCCTGTTCACATGTTTATTTGTTCATCTTACATGCTGAAATCAGGAAATGACCTGTTCCTCAGCCAAAAAGCTTCTTTAGTGCCATTGGCCAAACGCTTTAGTGTTGCTTGATCTCTATACATGAATCATTTCCAACAAAAACACTATCCAGGCAAAAATCCTCAGCTCTGAGAGTCTCATGGGTGTAGATGTATCACAGTGGGCCGAGAGGAAGAGCTACAGGGACAAAACATTTCTGATCTGATCCGGGACGCTTGATCCTTAAACATAGGCCTGGTACTATAGCGTTGTACACGGCACGCTAGGTGGTAACCGCAAGCACCCAGTTCTTTTTCAACAGGAGGCAGGCGGCAGAATGAAGGTTGTAAAAATCAAACTTTTCATGAAGAAATAAATGTTATTTTCTTTAGTTATATGGAAAACACCTTCAAAACAATAGGCAACAAGCTTTATTCGAGTAAAATGTCCTTTACTAAACCTTCTTAACCTCTTCCTTTTTTCTGTTTTATTCATCCGATTTCCCTCCAGAGAGACAGATGGCGAGAGACGGCTACACGTTTTGAAAATCACGAGTTGTAGGTGAGTTATTGAGTGAGTGGCTGTATTTAAGTGAAACTGATGAAATCGGGGTGTGTATGGATGGTGAGTGTGTGTAAGTATGTCCAGAGGGGTCAAAGGTTAATCCCTATTGATTGAGCAGCAGTCTGCATAGAGCACCGCTGGGAAACAGTCGCCTCTGCTGGCAATCAACTAGCACAAATACAAGATAAATCTCACTGTCTACATCCACTGATCACTGCAGGCCAAACACAGACTCGGAAACACTAGTAAACAGCCATCAGATCCACAGAGGCCAAAGACTAACTGTTAACTCCATCTGGTTCACAACAGGCTGAAGAATTACAAGCATTAGCTAGCATGTGTGAGATTATGGCAGGGTGCATGTGTGTGTGTTTGTGTGAATAGTCCAAAAATGTTGTCCAAATATAGATGTCCGAAATGAAGCGACCTAAACGTGATAGTGACAAAAGGTACAAAAATATACATTTTGTAAGGAAATAATGAAAAAAACGAATTGCTGGTCAAAATAATAATATAAAATAAATGTAAAAATAATAAATAAATAAATAAATAATAGAAAATAAATAATAAATAAAATAAAATAGAATTAAATTAAATTAAACAAAAATGTCCTGCATTGGTGCAACAAAAATCTAAAAATTGGTCGATTTTTAGATTAACTTTAAGGTGCATTCACCACGTCCCTTCAGATTGGCCCTTTAAACTGGCCAATGGGTGATGAATGTCAAAGATACAGGAAGATCAATCTTCTATAATATTACTAGCCCCATTTTGTCAGATAAATTCCCTAATCAACAATTGCCTTCCCTGTTTATGAGCTGAAAACATTTCATAGATACTTAATAAGCAGCGACCGAATAAAGTGGAGGGGTCGCTGAAGGTCGCAGCCTCTCGTTACAGTCTGTAAAGATTGCGGATGATCATTACAAATGAAATAAAGTGGCCGCAAATCTCACAGAACAAACATTAGCAACCTCCCCTCGCCAACCCACCAAACTCAAAAGCCAATTAGAGGAAATAATAGCAGCACCGATAAAGCCGTTTATAATCAATTGAATGATCAATGTGAAAAATACACAGCTAGATTTAAGATGAAACTCCTCAGAATTTCATTTGAACTGAACCGTCTTTCTTTGGGACGGTTGGAGAAACATAACGGAATAATGTTTGCCAAATCAATAATAATTCTCCCTCTTTTTCCCTCAATATCTTTCTTTCACACTTTATGTCTTCGTTTTCTTCTTTTGCGTTCACCATTCACCGCTCTCTTTCTCCGTTTAAACTCCCGTTCCCTCCCTCTTCTAATCCGATCATGCAGGGAATAAGTGTATGCACCATGAACACATTTAATTTTCCCAGTTGGTTTTCAGCAGGCCTAGAGGTGAGCTTTAATAAGGATCAATGGCACTTTATCTAGGACAGGACCCACTTCGCAGCATGCAAATTAAACAGCAACACTTACAGAAGAAAGAGGGAAAAAAAGGAAAAGAAATGGATTTAATTAAAAAATGTAGAACCACGGGCTCTGGGAATTCAATTAAAGGATTTATGCAAAGGTTGGCTAGCTTTTGGTGTTGCAGTTACTGTTTGTATAATGAGCTTTTCATATTAAAAATCAATAGGTAATCTAGGGTGGAAGATCAACTGCTTGTGTACATTTTTGAAATCAATTTGAAAAATAGTGCATCAAGCCACATGTCACAAAAAAACAAAACTCGTTCAAGGTGGATATGGATCTGGAAGCCTGATTTTAGGGAAAACAGTTGGGAATTCTGGGGAAGGTTGTTTCGAGAGAGGTAACTGGAGGAGGAGCTTACACAGATTGGTTGCCAGGTTTAGGAACCAAGGATTGTGAAATATTCCTGTCTACTTTATATGTTTATGTTTTTATGTATATAAACTCACTTGGAACTTTATTAGGCACACCTGTACATCTACTTATTCATAAGATTATCTAATCAGCCAATCGTGTGGCAGCAGAAGAGTGCACAGAATCATGCAGATATGGGTCAGGAGCTACAGTTAATGTTCACATCAACCATCAGAATGGGGAATAAATGTGATTTGGACCGTGGCATGATTGTTGGTGCCAGATGGGCTGGTTTGAGTATTTCTGTAACTGCTGATCTCCTGAGATTTTCACACGCAACAGTCTCTAGAATTTACTCAGAATGGTGCCAAAAACAAAACAAAAAAACATCTTTTTCATGACTAATAAAGTCAAGGGACATGTTAGTCAACATATTTTGATATTGACCCAGATGTTGTCAGAAATAACCTAAAATTATTTTGTGAGACACAAAGTTGTCTTTACACAAGGGTCACTAGACGGCTCACAAAACTGAATCCTCCAATGATCTGCATTCAAATCTCAGAACGTTTTATATCTCATCTAATTATTTCACTCTGGAAAGTCATTTTTAACTAAAACTGATAGTTACAAGGATTCATACTTGTTAATCTGCCACAGCAGTATCTAAAAAATATTTTTCCAGTCACAGTGCCTCCGGTAACAATTGATTGTGATTGGCCCATTCTGAACAGTGCTGCCAAAAATAACAGGTGCCACGTGACAGCGAAGTCTAGTCGTGTTATCCCAAAAATAAATAAATACATTTCATTTATTAAATGATTTTTGCAATGTATTTTATGATTTTCTATAATTCTATAATTACATGGTAAAAAATGCTATTTTCAAGAGTTTTCCAGGACTTTGATTTTGATAAAGCCAAATTCAAGCACTTCAAGCACCTTGTACAAACCCTGCTAAGACCAGTCTGTACAATTGTAGTGAGCAGAATATCATCTCAGAATGCACAATTTATCGAACCTTGAGGCGGATGTGCTACAACAGCAGAAGACCATGTCGGGCACTGAATTATGACCATAGTGTTCCTAACAAATTTCTCAGTGAGTGTATATTTAAAACACTGTGATCACCAGAGTGGTGGACTAGCGTTTAGCGAATGCACAACAATGCAAAGAATCTAAGCATGTGGACGGCTCAAAGTAGAATCTCCAGTTGCTATTTTACAACTTTGGTAATTTACATATGATGTAAAAACACTCCTAACAATTGTCCAAGGACTAGAAATTTGTCTCTCCCTACAAAAATGCTGCACAACATGCCACAATCCCAGCCAATCCAATCATAATTAAAACCAATGAGATTTCACAGTAGGCGCGCTAGCCAGAGCAACACTGCAGAAATTGAAACCAAACAAACAACGCATTGTCTTGTAACTCGCCATAATTCGTGGTCACAGCTGCTTAGACCACGGTTTTGGTTCCGTTTCCCCCTCTTCTCCACCTGACTTCCAGTCTTTTCTCTATCATACTATGTATAAAAAAGCCCAAAACTTTTCGCAACATGATGCAGGCCTATCCAAGCCATCTGTCGCCAATCTCAAGAACACAAGAAGCCTCTAAAGCACTAATAGAAATGACAGATCCCTCTAGAACCATCCCCAATACAAGCCATTCAAAGTCATTGTCTCATTCCTCAAGCATTCATGTTGAATGTGATGTGGAGGTCTGATGTTCTTCGATGAACACAGCATTAGCTCCACACACTCAGATGGATGGGCCGCTGTGTGACTTTGACTGGGGGTCAAACCGGAGTGACATGACAGCTGCTGGGCTTGCCCGAATGCTGTCTGCCGTCCTTTGATTGGTCCCTTATCGATTCCGACACCTTCCTGGCCACATTGGCTGATCAAGCAATAAACTATTTGCACGGATTCCTTCTGCAAGACGAGTCGCTCACTCCAAAGAGCCACAAGTATGCATGCACATGTCTGCAGAGCAACACTTTATTTTTAATGAAATGGTGTGTCTGCGTAGACTATAATCCTGGTAATAGGATTGAGTTGAGACACATGTCAATACAAGCAAATGGGATTGTGTGCTTTTAGGTCTCAGATTGTCTTTCAGGCTCATAATAGGTAATGTAGGAGGGGGAGAGAGAGATGGAGAGAGATTGGAGTAATATTCCAACAACACATCGGCCAATCAGATTAAAGATTAAAGTCTATTCAAGGTATGGTGTTCACTTCTAAGCAGGGTCTAATGCAGGGTAAGGTGTTACGCTGTTTGCATGCATAGTTCACACAGTCTGCTGTTTTGAAGGTACTGTTTGCACTGTGGAACAAATTCACCCAAAGAATGGCTAATTCTTAAAGAAAGAAAATTTCAATGTCATGTAATTTTTCCAAGGGAATTTGGTGCATACTAGAGTCTATTTAAAAAAAGATTTTGTTTATTTGATTGGACTTCCGAACTTGATGTTAGGGATGTACAAATCTAATAATTTGCAAAATGAACTAGTCAGCAGGTTGCCTGAATGACTAGTTGAATAATCTAATCTTCAGGAAACCCTTTATACTTATGCTGGTTTTGAGTTTATCTTGACCCTGATTGGACGCATTCCATGGGCGTATACATAAGTCATATTGAAGCATTAAAAAACAGCTAGATGGAACAAAATTTTATGAAACAGAATGCAAGGGTCCCAAGACGCATTTACTTGTCAACTTTACACAACATTTTAAAAATGCAATGCTTGTGGAGTAACGCACAAAATGCAGGTGTTGACGCAAAGGCCAAAGCCAGATCGGAATGTGTAAAGCTATACTATAACTTTTGAGTGGGTTTACCATGCAAACTGTATAAGAGCTGAACACAATATACTGTTAAGCATGCTAAACAAAGCACTGCTCCTGAAAATACCCAAACAAAAGAAAAATATACAAGAAAATAATCTAGATAAACTAATTGACTTCACTAATCGACAAGTCGGTTGTTTGTCAAGACTAGTCAACTTTTATGACCCAAACCCTCATTAGCCACTTTTCTACTATTGGGCCAGTGCAAGCTAGGGCTATCAACTTGTCAGCCAGGGACAAGCGCCTCAGATCTTGAGCTGTGAGACCAAAATTGATCTGCATTCCCACCATCGGGCCAATAGCCCTGCAGCGCTACCTTAAAACCCATCCCTAATACACCTCCCTGGTGCCAATGTCACAAACCCCACCCATTTCACAAGCAAGAGGGAACTCAAGCTGAGTTATCAGACTCTGGAAACTTGCTAGCCCTCAAAATGAACACTGATTTGTACCGTGTCTGCATTTTTGTGTTGTGTGCTGGATACACAGCTTAGCATGTTTGGCAACAATATACTTAATCACATATTCGATTTGGCAGATGCCAGATTCATCAGCCCAAATATTTAGAAGAGCCCTAATTTCACCTACTGACCAGTACTTACGATACTCCATTGTCCATTGATCTGTTGAGTTAAACTGATTGCTGATAACCCTAAATTGGGAAATTAGTATCTTGATGCTGAAACCTCTGACTCTGGCTTTGACATTGACACCGCCTCAATCCCCAGTTGGCCATCTTTGGTCCAAGGGTAATTGGCCAGCCAGGGCGCTTGGACGTTGACCCGAGGAAGCTACAAGAAGCACGATGATGCTCCGGAAGTGACAGTGGAAACGCAACTGGCCCTGGCATGAATTAGCACGCCCTCATTTGGCCTGGTTGGCTTGAAAACTGAGGTTTAGGTGGACACGTGGAGTTCGTTTCACATCAGAGTTTGGTTAGTTTTGGTTTGTGTGGAATAAGGCTAGATATCTAGATTTCCTGATTTGATTTGATTCCAATTCACAAGCTCTTGATTTGATTCAATTCCAATTTAGATTTTATTTGATTCTGATTCATTTGGGTCATTTCAATTATAATGTCCATTTTCCTTTCATTTGAAATCCATTTGATGATTCTAAATACCAATTTTGATAAAAAAAAAAAAAATACAATTCTAATTTGAGTAAACATTGCTTTATGTTATCATGTAATGACTTAAGACAAATAAGTAGTCTGTAATAAAGAACACAAAACATATTACAAGCAATATAACAAATAAAAACAATAAAACAAAGATACGAAGATACAAATTAAGAAAAGTGTTTTTAGTTTTTGACAGCAGTATCAAATGATTCAAGTAAGCATTCAGAAATGGCAAGTAATGAAATGTAACATAATAATGAGCACTGTCAGTCGATTTATTGCATATTTTTTTGTAGTTAATTGTGAACGTAAACTTTGAAAGTGCTGAAATTTGACACTTTATATACTTCTTTTCCAGTCAAAATGCATTTATTTCCATTTTAGGAAAGACAACACAACAATATGTAACAATATAATGCTTTATTTACATTTTCCAAAAAAAGCCTTCCACGGTATAAAGATGGAAATAAATAAATAGCACCAATTCAAGTAACATTAAATGTTTCCCAAAGTCTAATAGGGAGGTTGACAAATAAACTAATATTTATATCATCAAGCCAGTTCTCGCCTCCTTCTTTCCATTAATCCCTTTACACTGGTGCTGAAACCCAAGGAGGAGGAGGGATGCACCATAGTAGAAGTGTCAGGTCCACTTCAGAACTAGGTCTGGTTCATGGTGGCTGAAAACTGCCCTAAATAGTGTCTAGAATCGCTTGCAACCTGGCAATAGTGATAAAGAGCTGCTGCTAGGATGGTACAGAACTCATAGTTGAGGACGCAAACACACCACAGTTTCGACCTAAAACATACTATGTGAAAAGAGACCTGTGGGGCCAGCAACTGAACCAAGTGAAAAAACTAAAATATCTCAGCATGTCTAAAGTCTTCTTATCCAGCAATATTCCCAGATATTCGAGAGTGGGTAGCACGGCCATCACCTGCTATGATGTGTTTGTGCAATGATGATACAAGTGGATCATTCCACGCTCATAGAATCACAGGCAGCACAGGAGACGGAAGCAACCCATAGCGGAAAGCGCTCCGGCAGGCTGAGTGAACCGGTTCTCTGCTCAACCGGCAGGCCCTAATCACCAATTATGAGGCTATTAGGGTTACTGGCAGCTCATTGTGTCCCGCCGCAGCTGAAGGGGCTCTGGGTGTAGACCTCTGACCTGCTACGCTCCACTCCACTGAGTGCCTGTCAGCCCCGGTTGTGTTGGCGCCGTGATTGGATCCGTGTACCGCCAGATAACAACACCTGACCTTACAACCGGTTACCAGGGGGACGCTCGCAACGGCGACAGGGCACATCGCAGCACGACAGCGGAGGGATAAATCTAAGCCGCTGGAGGTGATGAGACTTCATTAAAGAAGAGCGAGACGGTGCGAGAGCAACGGGTAATGCCTCTGTAGTGTACTAATAGAAGCAGAGCCCTCGTTAGCCGAGCGTGCAGAAAGATCCATCAACTTGTATCTCCTTCTTACAGTCAGCTTACAAGGCGACCGAGAGAGAGAGAAACAGAGCGGGAGAGATTTAGGCTCCCTTAAGGTAGTGCTGGCAGTGGTTTCTCAGCAGGCTGGTTAAATTATCTCACAGGCAAAAGGCGAGACAGTTGCCAATGCACAGAGGAACTTGTTAAAGTCCTTCTTTTAGAGCAAACTGCCGGTTAATGTACGACTATTGGGCCATGGTCAAAAGTTCAGCCCCTGCATATGTAAAAAGGTAGTGGAGCGCCCGAGGCGGAATCCTGAGAAAATAATTGCACTAAACTGCTGAAAACGCATCATAAGATGCCGGACTGGATCCCAATGAAGCAACTGTGAAAAGGAGGGGAGCGGATTGGGCGGCTGTGATTTTCCCAGCAGCCTTGTGTCCCAAAGCATCAAGCAACTATTAGATGCCACAATACCCAACCGTGTTAAAAATGTCAAACCAAACATGCTAAAACAGCTGTTTGACTACACAAATGAAAAGGTTACAGACGCTTTAGGGACATGCAGTACTTCACACAAAGACTAGAAGTACCACAGAGGAAGTTTTAAAAATGACCTTTTTCGACATTGACTGAAAACACTTAATTCACCACAAGCAATAAAAATACTGGTCTAATATAATACTGTAACAAAACAAATCTTATTGTAAAACATTTGCTTATGTAAATTATTCTCCAAGGCATTCTTTATGATGGGTTCTGAACATTCTGATGTTTCCAAACAACTGTTCATGACACAAAAGTAGCCTGAAACTATTTTCACACCAAAAGTATTCACAATAATTTAATTTGTAAACTAATAATTTAACATGACTTCCAAATGGTGGATAACTGAAGTTACCCAATAAAAATTAATAACTGAAGTTTTGTTGTTTACAAATATTAACTACACTATTTGGTGGGTGAATTTCAGATCTATTCACACCAAGTCCAACGTGTATAAAAAAAAGTGACAGTATAAAATAGCCAAATTTTTTATTTTTTTTATTCACACCAAAAGTTGAATGTGAAGGTTCTAGGGTTGTGTAAAACTCCCATTTATCATTTTAAGGTGTGGTGTCTTAATTGAAAAAAGTTGACTATTTGAAAACTTAAAATAAATTACGGATCACTGCAGTGCAATATTTTGCACACTATTAGTCATCGTGTGATGATGGATGTGAAAGTTCTATCATTAAAAAAAAAAAAAAAACTTTGACAAAAAGATATTGTTTCCGAACTAGTCATATCAAAAGAACCAGTTGATACTCAAATAAAAAAAGATGTAATGATACCAGTGTTTCTGCAGTATCGGTAGTAATGAGCACCGACTCAATTCAGTCCCTGCGTGCTGTCTGACTGACAGACGGCTGCTTACAAATGCTTTTACACAGAAACAATTATTCGGACACTTAATCAAAATGAAATTGTGATATGTTCTACTGTAATTACCAACAGCAAAGGGTTGTGATTTACTTAAAGAATTATACAGTCTGCATGTGCTACGCGCTGCAAAGTGAATGTTTGAAGCTGCTCATATATACTGAATAAACAGACTAATAAAAATACCACATTTTATGAGCATTGCACGTTGTGCTTATTGTAGTAGATGACAGAAGAGAGTGCACATTCAATGTGAAGCGTGCAGTGCCTACAGACTTTATATTTATATAATTAAATCGCAGTCTTATCTTATCCAAAGTCTTATCTGGAAGCATGAATCTACAGTCAAAAACACAGATCCGGAATCACCTTCAAGTCAAAATAAAAGTTTGATTTAAAATAAAAGCTTGACGCATTAAATATATTACTAGTGTTCAGGAATTATTCTTTTATTATTATTATTTATGTTGAACCTGCATCTCAAAAGCAAGAGTGTTGTTTCACTGAATAGAAGTTTCCATCAATGTTTTCATTTCTAAAGTGATGCTCTGTTGCCCAGCACTTTATAAAATAAGAACAATGTTGTGTTTTAGATTATGTTGTGAGGATCTTTATTAAAGTACTTCTTATAAAAAATAATATTAATAATAAAATGTTCTTTTTTAATTTTATTGAAGTTTTGATTCAGTTGATAAGACACAATTTTGATGATGAAAATGAATTAAACTTTAAAACATGGAATTCTGATAAAATAAAGCTAAATCCATAAAAAATGGAAACAATGTTTCCCTAATTGAGAAACACTTGAAGGAAACATGCTGTTGTTTTAATTGAAATCTCATTTATTAATAGGCTAAAGAAGTGTGCTCAATGTCATATTACCTATTTTTTCTGTGCTATTGAAATTATATGGAGAATCCTGAAATTGTACTGGTATCGGTAAAGACTACTGAAATGTTGGTATCGTGACAGCACTATCCCAAAGAACATAGTAAAATATTCCACACACATAACAATGTGAAGGTTTTTAAACAGATCCTTTTGCTTTCAAATCTTTTCGTTTTGAAAGGTCAAATATTCAGACTTGGTGTGAATAGGCCTTTAGTCAAGGATGTTTTCCAACTCCTACAATTCACAGACATGACATCCGTCCATCAGAAAACATCAGTGCTGTCATTCCCCCACACATGTTATAAACAGCACTGCATGATCATGAGCAGAAAATGACTCCACACTTTAAACACATCTGAATAGTATGGGCTTATGCACAACTGCAGGCCATGAAGATAGAGAGAAAGAGGGGCGCATAAAAGAATGTATTTGATGAACAGATTATGGATGGAGGACACTCAGAAATAAAAGAATCCTGCCTCTCCGCCAATGACTTTTAATCAACAAATTACATCATATGATAATATTCCATTTCATGAATTACACTGTGTGGCAGGGCGGAGGGCAGGGCCGGGTCGTGATTCTACACACCCGGTCCCTTATCAGGCTTACCGAGAGGGATAAAGGCCGACTGCGGGAGAGAGAGATCACGGACATGTCCGTCATGTGTGTGTGTTTGTGCTTTTTGTTAAGTTTCTCATTAAAATATTATTTACATTGTCAAGCCGGTTCTCGCCTCCTCCTTGCCCTTCTAAATCCTGATTCACACTGTAACATCCTTCACTCTTTAAATTGTTCCCAATAGTTTATATGGTTTTAATTATGAGAACTAATCTTGAGTCACCTTAATTCATGATTTGATGCATTGATGCTTTTAGAAACACTAAACTTAATGGAAGCTTCCAACTCGGATGCAATAAAATAGCAAAATCAGAGGTTTTATTGTAGATTTGCGCAGTTATAAATCACCTACAGCTTCTTGGAGAAGACAAAGATGTTTACTGTGCTGGGTGCAACATTGTTGGAGTCTCTTCTTGTCATCATTATGCAGAGCTGTGCAACCTTGAACAATCTCCCACAATCCCATATGAGACTGCAAGCAATTAAAACGATACCATCTTCAAACCCTAATAACCAATAAATAAAATAACAGCACTGTTTTCTGTTCTGTACACTAAAATTTAAAAGGGTTCAGGAGAGAGAGAGAGAGAGAGAGAGAGAGAGAGAGAGAGAGAGAGAGAGGCACATTGATTCCTTGGAAAATTAGGGTTATTTGGGTTATTCAGCTGTTAAGACCATATTTGTGAAAAAATAAAGGTACTGTAATATTAGCACAGATTTCACTGTGATCTCATGACATAAAAAAAGGTCACACTTTATACTTGTCTTTAACTACTATGTAATAACATTAAAATACATTCATTACAATGTACTTAACATGTAACTACATGTCATTCTGTACAATTCTTACAAGATTAACATTCGCTGCTACTGAAGAAATGGGGTACGAGTAGGTTTAGGGTTTACATTAGGGTTTAGGGAAAGGGTTGGGGTTAGGTTAACAGTGTAACTACAGATGCAATTACATGCAGGTACTTTAAATGTAAGTACAATGCAACAACACAAACGTACATAATAAGTACACTTTATCTACTTTTTTAAGTAGATACATGTTTTTATAAAAACAGAAATCAAATTTAAAGTAAGGTTTTCATAGTAAAGGTTTAACATAATTCATAGAAAGGTAAATTCATTTAAATTTGACAATGTTGTGTAGATCAGGCTAATGTGTGAAAGGTTTTTTTTTAGTTTTAAAAAGTTTTTGTCTTTTTAACTATAATGTTAAACTCCAAAACAGATATAAATGTGTTTTTATATGCAAAGTAACGCAATCACATTGTTTAACTTTTCCGATGTAGTAAAAATGGTTGAATTTATCGGAGCTCTGTGACTTTTCCTCCACTCGACATCTGAACACACAAAAACATTGGACTTGTTTCGATAAGTCTAAGTGGTCGTTAAAAAAAGGTGACATCATTGCTTTTTGCTGTAAAAATTGACCGACCAAAGGAAATGAATGGGAAAGACTAAAACATAGAGCTTTTTTTTTTTTTTTTGTCAAATTAAATATGTAAACCAGCCACAATGCAGAAAAACACACACAGGAATGAAGGGGTGAGACTTTACAACACGCAGAGTGCAAAACATAAATTAGCTTATGTGCATATGAAAATGAATAGTGAAAATGAGAAATGTATGTATAAATAAATAAAAGTTAATTTTACACTTTACATGAAATGTAACTTATTTAAAAAATTTAAAAGCATATCGTCGTCTTATTCTATTTGTTATTTTCAAATTTGTATACTGACCTGCGATTAAAAAAAGCACTTGAAGTACTTGTATTTGCTCAAGTAAATTTAAATATAGTTCAATTTAATATCTTTATATATTTTATTTCTTTAAAAAATAAAACAATAAAATAAAACTGCATCAGATGTGTAAAAAGAATACTCCTAAAGAAATTAATAGTATTTTTTAAACTTCAAAGTGAAAATCATGAGCAATCACATGAGATGAAGACTCCAGTCATATCAGTAACCTTATAAAAGCTGTTTTATTCTACATGGAGAGGGTCCGCACATGGGGGCGGCCATGTTAGAATCACATGACCAGCCGAATACTACTCACTAAATCTCAATAACTGCCTTGATATTGGACATTTTCACTCAGTGATTAAAGTAATCTTGACTGACTGTGAATACTAAATTTCTACAACAGCATCTGAAACTGAAAACTACTGATTTTAACTGATGTTGCATCCAAACCACTAGGTGTCACTGTAGGTCCAAGATGACACAAACACAAAAGTTACTGAGTGCACCTTCAAAACAAATAACAATAAAAAATCTAAATAATCTAAACACAATCTTAAAATTGAACAAATCACTGTTCAAAAACAACAGCACACTTTCAATGCATTACCTCCCAAAATCGAACTGAATGCCCAGATCCTTACAGATGTGCATCAAATATGACTGACAGCTGCAGATATGAGTGTTTGAGTTACGACTGGGCCATGTGCATAACCTTGACATATTCTTTCCTATCCCTTTAATGCATAATCAGCTAATGATGCGCTCAGTTGATATACTCAACCCTACATCAAAGTCTGCCTTCAGAGCTTTCAGAATTAAAACAAAGAATACTTCAAATGCATTGTGTGGCCTAAAGCTTATCAGTAACGGAAGTAAAGACTGCAGGTACGAGACGGCATTTACTTTATGATTTATGAGTGTGTTGAATTTATAGTTTGTCTCTGAAAGTGCATGTGACTTGCCTCTTCGGGCTAAAACAGCAGAGTGTTGCCTGCAGGAAGTGCTGCCTGCCTGATTTATGCAGCGCTATACGAGCAGTGTTACGGCAGCAGTTCAACAAAGAGGCCAGAGTTATAGTTCACTTTCCTTCTCAAAAACTGTATTCAGCAGTCGGCACACAACATCAGAGAAAAAAATCAACCTCATGTTCTTACCATGGATTTGGTGAAGGGTCGTGCAAAGGTGAAGAGCAGGGTCATGAGCCACCAGCTGCGGTGAATGGAGGTGTACATCATATTTCCGGGGTGTACTGCGTTACAGGTGACGCCGTGGGGTGACATGCGGCGGTGCAGCTCGTTGGAGAAGAGGATGTTGCAGAGTTTGGCGCGATTGTAGGCCAGCATGGACCAGTACTCCTTCTGAGGCGGTGAGAGAAGATTCAGATCCACCTTCCCACAAGAGTCCACCAGATCTGTGAACCTACACAAACAAGGATCAGGTTCAGCGAGTGCGGGGTACCACAGAAATATATGGGTGATTCGATTAGGACCGGGGTTTTCAAGGCGTGAAGGGTTATTTGCTGCGGTGACAAATACAAGCAAGGACTAATGAAGTTTGAGTGCAATTTCTTCTTCTCTGCCATATTTTCTGTATATGGCGTAAACAGAGATGTGCTTGTGTGCACGTCACATTGGAATAGAGCATGACTTTTGAAGACTTGATATTTAGTGCTCAAGTGATATGGATGACTTTATGGTGCTTTTATGCAACCTGAGGGTGAGTAAATGATGACAGACTTTTTGGGCTCAATTTTTGTGAGCGTGTTAATTCTAAGGGCAATTTTCTTGCCAGAGCAAAGCGCAAATGGGCATGGGTGGGAGTAGTGTTTGCACTACTGTGGGTGTAGCGTGCAAACTGTGGGTGTATTGTCTGTAAATGAAGTGGCGCAAAGCACAATTTTCTTTTTTCCTGAGAATTACCGGCAGTCATGTCACCCTGCAGCTCTTGCCTGGTTGCCCACTAAAGCTAAGCAGGGTTGAGCCTGGCCAGTACCTGGATGGGAGACCTCCTGGGAAAAACCAAGTTTGCTGCTGGAAGTGGTATTAGGGAGGCCAGCAGGGGGTGCTCACCCTACAGTCTGTGTGGGTCCTAATGCCCCAGTAAAGTGACGGGGCCACTATACTGTAAAAAAGCACCATCTTTCGGATGAGATGTTAAACTGAGGTCCTGACTCTCTGTGGTCATTAAAAATCCCAGGCCAAATTCCCCCATTGACCCTTATCTATCATGGCCTCCTAATAATCTCCATCCCTGAATTGGCTACATCACTCTACTCTCTTCTCTCCGCCAATAGCTGGTGTGTGGTGGGTGTTCTGGCGCACTATGGCTGCCGTCGCATCATTCAGGTGCATGCACACTGTTGGAGGTTGAGGAGAGTCCCCCTATACTATGTAAAGTGCTTTGAGTGCCTAGAAAAGCGCTATATAAATGTTAGGAATTATTATCATTATTATTTTAATGTTTACGGATTGGCCCCATTCACTTTCATTGTAAGTGCCTCACTGTAACACAGACTTATTGATTTTTCTTTTTAAAAATATCAAAGGACAAAATGATTTTTTGTGGTAATCATCATTATGCCACTTAAGCTGTTTATTGAGCTTAAGAGTATCGAACCCTGGAACATTCCTTAAAAATTCCTTACTTATTTTTGTAATAAAGTATACAGAAAACAACACAAAAACATAGACCTAGTTACAAACAATGAATTTTGATGAGCCTATTATTTTATTTTTTTTCAGTAAAACAGTGAATACAAAGCATTTTCAGTTAATGCAGTTTATGTTTCCTAGGATGACTTTAAAGAGAAAAAAAATCTTTAAAGTTGTTCTTATGTCTCTCTTTTTTACTCATTTTAACAGTGTTTCTGTCATTACCACGGCATTGATCATATAAAAGAATAACTGTTTAAAAAAATGAATTTAAATAATAATAAATAAATAGATCGTCTGAGATCATCTAAATAGGTTATTTTATAAGAGATCATTTGGTTTGCTATTTTAATTAATAAGCAATTACTTTCTTATTTTTTTACGTTGAAAGGTTCGATGCTTATCCAACCATTTTTTTTGTTGTTGTTATGTTGTTGTTGTTGTTGTTGTTTTTGCAATCCAAAAATTGAGAAATGTCATCACCATCACGCGTCATTATCATCACAAACATCCCCTTGACGGTTAATCAAAGCAATGATAAGATCTTTATTGCAGGCCATGTGATAAACGTTTTCACATAGATGAAACATAGTTTCAGCTGAAAGCGGCGGAGCAAGTTATTATTTAATACATTTTTTGTATAGTGCACTATAAGAGCAGGAACGTGTATTTATTAAGTTCATAGGGTCAATTTTATTCCATGTTGACTTTAAAGTCTGATTAAACCACTGCCGACCATGTTAACTGAGTTTAACAATCAGGAATAGTTGATGGAGAAATGAAGTGCATGAGCTTTGGCAGTGCAGGCCTGGCTTCATGCAAATCAAAGCTACAACATGATGTTCTTTAATTGGCTCTGACTAAGCTGTTAAACGCCAGATGTTTGACAAGCCCCTGAACAAAAGCCGTTGTATTTCCACTGTATGTCCTTGTGTGTGTGTAAAACAGTCCCAAGAAACTGCAGTGAAATGAACTGTCCCTCCCCGAGAGCGGATCTGCGCCCACAATCACATTCAACATTTACCTCTTAATTATGTGCTTTACTTAACAAACAATCAAAACGTCACGTTCGTTGTTATGACAAGCTCAGTGTGGCCTGTGTTGCTGTTTGACATGTTACATCTCTGCTTGGGTAAACAACAACATCTGCAGGCATCTTCTGTCCTGGGTGTAGCGCTCTTCTCAATAATACTAAAAGTGTGAATTGTGGGAGAGTGTGAAACTTGTTTATTAAAAGAGTAATTGTAGTTCAATTTTAATTCTGTCATTATTTACTCACTGTCATGTTGTTCCAATTCACATATTCAAACTTGCAAGAACCAGTAGCGTTTGGTATCAATGATGCTAAACCTATATGCAAGAAACATAGTTTCAGCAGTCTCACATATTTATCTAAAAACTTTATTTTCTATTCTAATTCTACTTTTTAAAAAACAAAATAATAATCATTCCCTAATATAAGTGTGAATACCGTCCAAATAATGCCAAAAGATGGCATGAACATACCGTATTTTACTTGAAGCTCAATACAAGCACACTAGCAAACCAAATATGTCTTTATTGTGTGTCATATTGCTAGACAAAAGAACATTTAACTCTTATTAAAGCATACCATCAAGTGCTCAATTCATAATTATTCAATGGTGTATTCATTTCTAAATGCATTAAATTATATTAAGCTAATAATTTAAATTAATATTAAAGCTTTTGTATTATTATTTCAAATAAGGATTTTAAACTTGTTGTGGACCTACAGTATATAAAGTTTCTTACACACTGATATGTCAGCTATTTTAATATTTTCATCACATTCAGTTTAATTTCGCAGTTTTCTCAAGATCTCGCAGCACCATCTTTAAATTCTTCAACATCGCTCCTTGTTGCATGCGATTTTTCAAAAAAGAAAGCAAACAAAAAAATAAACAAAAAGCATAGCAAAGCACAACAAAACAAAACATTCACTTTTTGTGTTCCAAGAACAAAAGAGAGTCCTTTAGAAGACGGATTTGAAAGTGACATGACATGGTAAATGACTACAAACTTTTCTTTTTGGGTGAATTATTGGATTAAAGCACTGAAATTGAGTCTGTTTCTAATCAAAAGCTTTTATATAAATTCAAAAGTCCTCAAGCATAGCATAAACAAAACAAAATCAAGCAAAACCAAGTAAAACAAAACAAAACATAGCAAAGCAAAACAGAGCAGAGCAAAACAAAGCAAAACAAAGCAAATCAAAACAAAGCAAAACCAAATCAAGCAAAACCAAGAAAAACAAAGAAAAGAAAAGCAAAGCAAAGCAAAGCAAATCAAAACAAAGCAAAGCAAAGCAAAAAAAAGCAAAGCAAAGCAAAACAAAACAAAGCACAACAAAACAAAACATTCACTTTTTGTGTTCCAAGAACAAAAGAGAGTCCTTTAGAAGACGGATTTGAAAGTGACATGACATGGTAAATGACTACAAACTTTTCTTTTTGGGTGAATTATTGGATTAAAGCACTGAAATTGAGTCTGTTTCTAATCAAAAGCTTTTATATAAATTCAAAAGTCCTCAAGCATAGCATAAACAAAACAAAATCAAGCAAAACCAAGTAAAACAAAACAAAACATAGCAAAGCAAAACAGAGCAGAGCAAAACAAAGCAAAACAAAGCAAATCAAAACAAAGCAAAACCAAATCAAGCAAAACCAAGAAAAACAAAGAAAAGAAAAGCAAAGCAAAGCAAAGCAAATCAAAACAAAGCAAAGCAAAGCAAAAAAAAGCAAAGCAAAGCAAAACAAAACAAAGCAAAACAAAACAAAACAAAACAAAACAAAGCAAAGCAAAACAAAGCAAAGCAAAGCAAAGCAAAACAAAGCAAAACAAAGCAAAACCAAATCAATCAAAACCAAGCGAAGCAAAACCAAATCAATCAAAACCAAGCAAAGCAAAACAAAACAAAGCAAAGCAAAACAAAGCAAAACCAAATCAAGCAAAACCAAGAAAAACTAAGAAAAGCAAAGCAAATCAAAACAAAGCAAAGCAAAGCAAAGCAAAACAAAGAAAATCAAAGAAAATCAAAACAAAGCAAAGCAAAAAAAAAGCAAAAAAAAGCAAAGCAAAACAAAACAACGCAAAAAAACAAAGCAAAGCAAAACAAAGCAAAACAAAGCAAAACAAAGCAAAACAAAGCAAAACAAAACAAAGCAAAGCAAAACAAAGAAAAACAAAGCAAAGCAAAGCAGAACAAAGCAAAACAAAGCAAAACCAAATCAAGCAAAACCAAGAAAAACAAAGAAAGCAAAGCAAAGCAAATCAAAACAAAGCAAAACAAAGAAAAGGAAAGAAAATCAAAACAAAGCAAAGCAAAGCAAAACAAAGCAAAGCAAAACAAAGCAAAACAAAACAAAACAAAGCAAAGCAAAACAAAGCAAAACAAAGCAAAGCAAAACAAAGCAAAACAAAGAAAAGCAAAGCAAAACAAAACAAAACAAAACAAAACAAAACAAAGCAAAGCAAAACAAAGCAAAGCAAAGCAAAACAAAGCAAAGCAAAACAAAGCAAAACCAAATCAATCAAAACCAAGCAAAGCAAAACCAAATCAATCAAAACCAAGCAAAGCAAAACAAAACAAAGCAAAGCAAAACAAAGCAAAACCAAATCAAGCAAAACCAAGAAAAACTAAGAAAAGCAAAGCAAATCAAAACAAAGCAAAGCAAAGCAAAGCAAAGCAAAACAAAGAAAATCAAAGAAAATCAAAACAAAGCAAAGCAAAGCAAAAAAAAGCAAAAAAAAGCAAAGCAAAACAAAACAACGCAAAAAAACAAAGCAAAGCAAAACAAAGCAAAACAAAGCAAAACAAAGCAAAACAAAACAAAGCAAAGCAAAACAAAGAAAAACAAAGCAAAACAAAGCAAAGCAAAGCAGAACAAAGCAAAACAAAGCAAAACCAAATCAAGCAAAACCAAGAAAAACAAAGAAAAGCAAAGCAAAGCAAATCAAAACAAAGCAAAACAAAGAAAAGGAAAGAAAATCAAAACAAAGCAAAGCAAAGCAAAACAAAGCAAAGCAAAGAAAATCAAAACAAAGCAAAGCAAAGCAAAACAAAGAAAAGCAAAGCAAAACAAAGCAAAACAAAACAAAACAAAGCAAAGCAAAACAAAGCAAAACAAAGCAAAACAAAGCAAAGCAAAACAAAGCAAAGCAAAACAAAGCAAAACCAAATCAATCAAAACCAAGCAAAGCAAAACAAAACAAAGCAAAGCAAAACAAAGCAAAGCAAAACAAAGCAAAACAAAGCAAAACAAAGCAAAGCAAAACAAAGCAAAACCAAATCAATCAAAACCAAGCAAAGCAAAACAAAACAAAGCAAAGCAAAACAAAGCAAAGCAAAACAAAACAAAGCAAAGCAAAACAAAGCAAAACAAAACCAAGCAAAGTAAAGAAAATCAAAACAAAGCAAAACAAAGAAAAGCAAAGAAAATCAAAACAAAGCAAAGCAAAGCAAAGAAAATCAAAACAAAGCAAAGCAAAGCAAAACAAAGAAAAGCAAAGCAAAACAAAGCAAAACAAAGCAAAACAAAGCAAAGCAAAACAAAGCAAAACAAAGCAAAGCAAAACAAAGCAAAACCAAATCAATCAAAACCAAGCAAAGCAAAACAAAACAAAGCAAAACAAAACAAAGCAAAGCAAAACAAAACAAAGCAAAGCAAAACAAAGCAAAACCAAATCAATCAAAACCAAGCAAAACAAAACAAATCATAGCAAAGCAAAACAAAGCAAAGCAAAGCAAAACAAAACAAAACAAAACAAAGCAAAGCAAAGCAAAGCAAAACAAAGCAAAGCAAAGCAAAACTGTGGAGTGGAGGGGGGCGGGGCCGGGCTGGAATGTTGCACGCCCGGTCCCCAATCGGCCTGATGGGGCGCGCAAGGGATAAAGGTGGCCGGTGACGATGGTTCGAGAGAGAGAGAGCTCAATCACGGACATGTCCGTTGTGTGTGTGTTTATGCTTTTGTTTTAAGTTCTTCATTAAAATATTATTTATATTGACAAGCCGGTTCTCGCCTCCTCCTTGCCCATCCTAACACCGCGTTACAAAAACAAAACAAAGCAAAGGAAAGAACAACAAAACAAAACAAAACAAAACAACTTTATGTATAGCATCCAAGGCTTTAAACAACTTTTAAGATGCTTTTAGAAGCTTTAAAACTCCCCATTCATTGCTATTGCATGGAAAAGAGTGACCAGTACACTCTTCCTTATTTCTCTATGTGTTCAATTAAAAAAAGAATGTGATAGAGGTTTGGAATGACCTGAGGAGACAATGATGACAACATTTTCATTTTTGAGTGAACCAGAATCAGTTCAGTTTCTTTCAGAATCAGTTTAACTGTTATACTGTATATCCATCTCTACACTATCCCTTTACACGTGTTGACGTTATCATCATCTCACGGCTGGGATAATCCAAACGGCCTTCCCAATAGAAGCATTCTGGGGTGGAAATAGTCTATTTTGAGAGCAGAGGTATGAAAAGGTCAGGTCAGACTGGTATTTAATGACTGCAGTATCCTGGTTTAAAAAGACTGAAGTATAAAAGCGTGAATCTCTGAGCTTTCAGAGGTGAGTTCTGCATCCATGCTATCAGTCGTGGTCTTGTTTGGAGTCTGGAGGCAAATGCCAGCACCCATCTGTATGGTCACTTAAGCCCCAGTGCCACTGCACAGATAAACGGTGATGCACACTCAATTTCCCCAACCCCTTGTTCATTTTTTCCATTCTCAGACTGGCTTTTTGTCGCTTGTACAGCCGTGTCAAGGTTTAGCTCGTGCTTAAGCCTTTGGGAAATAGAATCTCTTCTGGGGTCAGAGGTCAGGCGGTGAGCTCAAAAGGCACTTATTAAAGGCAGTGAAACTGAAAGATTGAACATTATTAGGTGTATCAAAAGAAGATAATAAAAAGGGGGGAAAATTAAATAAACTGTAAAGTTAAATGGAGTAGTAACTGAGACCAGTGTAAAGATAGTGTGACAAGTGATTTTACTGTTTGGAAAGAGCAAATTGAGACAGTGGCTATTCTCCAATGGGACAGAGGGCTTATTAATGTAATGGACATTCAGTCTTAAAAAAAGATTATGTTTATGTATTGGAGATTATGGAAAATATCTGAATAACTCACCTGTGAGACTCTGATGAGACAACCACGGCTCGAGCAGGAGCAGAGCGCAACAGGACGTCCTGCAGTAGCTGAACCAGGTGGAAGTGACCCAGATGACAGATCTGAAAGGTGGATTCCAGCCCGTCCTCTGTCAGCGCCCAGGGCTGTGTGCAGACCGTTGCATTACACACCAGAATGTGCAACGGTCTTTACAGAAAGAGAGAGAAGGAAAAAATAAGGGATAATAACACATTCTCTTGCAGAAGTAAACATGTAAGGAAATAAGCGTTTCAATTTCAAAAAACAAAAATATATTGATATTGGAATATTGGTAGTTAAATGTGTCAGTATGTATGATATATAGTCCAATTCGTTACTGAAGCGTTTTAGGGAGGTTCCGTAACAATATGAACTACTTAAAGTGTAAAAACAAGAAATTATAATGAAAAAAAAGTGTATACAAGTATTGATATTTAGATTTTTTGCATAAGAATTTAGTGATTTATCGTAATTGGATTTTGTGTAAATCAAGCCGAGAATGACATAGAATTATACATATAAAACAACAACAAAGTTGTAGTTTGCTTTATTATTGACAAAACCTGTACAGTTGTAATGCAAAGGTGTTTGTAGCTGCATTCAACGAGACATTGTACAAAATATATAAAGTAATATTAAGTAAAACGACAAATGCGCAAATTAATTCAAAATAATATGGACATATAAAATAGTGCAAAACAAAACAAAACACAAAACTAAACTAACCAGAAAACTAACCAAAACAACCCCCCCCCCCAAAAAAAAAAAACAAACAAACAAAAAATACTAAACAAAACAAACAAAACAAAACAAAAACTGAGCAAAAAAAACAAAAAACAAAACAAGAATAAAAAACAAAACAAACAAACAAACAAAAAAAACACAAAAACACATAACCATCTAATAAAATGTATTCTATTGTCAATCTGGACAGACGTCTATCCTTCAGATATTTCTGGAAAGTCCAGACTGAAATATCTTTCCTTTGACAGAGTCGCTCCAATGGTGCTAAAACCACAGCCATACAGCAGAATAATCTAAATTCACCCCACCAATTTTTAATTTCTTCCATTAGAATTAATTACGAAGCCCACAGGCAATTTGTGTACTCCATATTTAATACTGCCTGCACTATTAATTAAAAACTGGTTGCTGGAAAATTAATGGAGGAATTGTTATGCCCCTGCTTTAATGAGTCTTCTCTATGACATTAAAAAAGTACACTTCATATTTGCCTCCAGGTTCTGTGCTGTAGTGTGCATCATTGGAAATGCATGGCATCATGGGAAACGTGCAGAGGCCACAGTTACACATGCATTAGAAACACAAGGTGCTTAACCAACACTGAACAACACATGTTCTAGATGCAACTGACATTTAGAAGACCAATGAACAAGCAGCATAAGGCTTTTTACTTGAACTTCATGTTTGTAATGATGTTGCTGACAATGACGTGATGAACCCAAGTGCAGTTTATTAAACAATACGGGAAATCCAAAAACCCTAACTCTAAACGTGAACTAAACATAAATATGAACTTGACTTGAACTAAAACTAGACTTGACATAAACTTGACAGACAAGACTTGGCATGGTATGGCATGAACAAAACAAGAGTTACATAAACACATTGACATACATTACATATGGGGCGGCTCCTGACGCCCCAAAACATGAACACACACACACTAAACATGACAGAAATCCCAAAGTTCTGTAGGGTATTGAGGCGTGACAGGGCATGGAGCATGGGATCAGGGCTGAGCCGATGGGGGGTGGAGCCATGAGAGAATCGAGGGGCGGGCCTGGACCGTGGAGCAGAGGTGGGCCTGGACCGTGGAGCAGCGGAGGGCCTGGACTGTGGAGCAGAGGTGGGCCTGGACCATGGAGCAGAGGCAGGACTGGACCGTGGAGCAGCGGAGGGCCTGGACTGTGGAGCAGAGGTGGGCCTGGACCATGGAGCAGAGTCAGGACTGGACTGTGGAGCAAAGGCAGGCCAGGACCATGGAGCAGAGGTGGGCTTGGACCAGCCAGCAGAGGCTTGCTTGTGACATGGAGCAGTCGGAGGCATGGCTGTGACATGGCATGGAACAGGCTGAGGCGTAGCTGTTACATGGCATGGAGCAGGCTGAGGCATGGCTGTGACATGAAATGGAGCAGGCAGAGGCGTGACATGGCATGGAGCAGGCTCAGGCATGGCTGTGACATGACATGGAGCAGCCCGAGGCATGGCCATAACCTGGCCTGGAGATGAATCTGGCGTGGCTGTAACATGGCCTGGAGCTGACTCTGGCATGGCTGTGTGAGGTACATAACTAAGAGTCCTGGACGACTGGGAAAAGACCTCAGTGGTCGTGTACATGGGCAGAGACTTGTAAACGACCTCCATGGTCGTGTACATGAGCAGAGACTTAGAAATGATCTCTATGGTGATATACATGGAAAGAGACTTGGAAACAATAGTCTTTCTTCTCCTCCTCCTCCGGGAGGCCGAAGTTGGCAGCGTATGCTCTGGGACAGATGAGGCTGGCAACGCTGGCCCTGGTACAGACGAAGCTACCAGCTCATTGGCCGTGGCAGGCGTGGTCGTTGGCTAGTCGGCCATGGCAGGCGTGGCCATTGGCTCGCTGGCCGTGGCTGGCGTAGCCGTTGGCTCGCCGGCCGTTGCAGACATGGGCTCGTCGACCATGACGTGGGACGCTGGCTCGTCGACCTTGACGTGGGACGCTGGCTCAGCATCCGCCTCCCCCACAGTGAACGTGGAACCAATGATCTGCAGTGCTAGGTCGATATCTTGAGCCAGATTGAGGGGATTGCGACTGCCAGACATCAAAGATGAGATTGGCTCATTTAGTTCAAATCGGAAACAGCCTTTGAGTGCAACCTCATTAAAGTTCACCTGGTAGGACAGGGCACAAAAGTCCTCAATGTAATCCTCCAGGGGACGATTCCCCTGATGTAGGCGCAGAAGCCGAACTGCTGGGTTCATTGTTAGGTCAAGTATTCTGTAACAATGCTGCTGGCATAAGCAATGAAGATGACGTGATGAACCCAAGTGCAGTTTATTAAACAAAACTTGAAATCCAAAAACCCTAACTAGAAATGTGAACTAAACATAAATATGAACTTGACTTGAAGTAAAACTGGACTTGACATAAACTAGACTAGACTAGACATGGCACAAAAAACATTAAACAAAGTTACATAAACACATTCTCATACATTACAATGTTCCTGATGATTATCCAACAGCTATAATTCGAACGTCTAAAATACAATTTGACAAGGATATAAAAAATGTGCCATCCATATGAGTTACATAGTTAATTTAAATTAGGTTTTATACATATATAAAATAATTATTAATCAAAAATAAGTGTTTTTTTTCAAAGCATGATTTTGATTAGTAAATTCCTTTATTTAAGACAGGATAGTCACAAGCACCAAATGTGAGTAAAAATGACTTTGTGTTTAAAACTCAACGGTTGGCCGAAAACTTTATTAGGAAGTGCAACATTGTATCTATTAAATCAATCTGTAAGAATGATAGTCTGAACCTTGCTGATTCAGACTGGGCAACGCAAACAATTTAAAGACATTAAAACAATTTACTGAAGAAAACTTTGATCATGACTTCTGTGGGGAATTTACCATCAGACATTTGTTATCAATGTGGTACTTGTACTTGTATGTGTATTATTATTATTATTATACCTTACATTAAGTGAGCAAAGCAAAAATCTGTGGGTCAAGTATTATTTTACCCGCCCGCATAAAACAGATAGGACTTTCCTTTTCAATATTTCTGGAATTGTAATTCTTTAAGGACCTATCCAACTAAAAATTGCAATGAAAATGAACCAAATTTCTAAAAAGTGACTTTTATTTAAGTTCTTGTTCAATCAGATAAAGGTAAACTCCATCCCTCACAATAAAGCAGACATGAATGCTCAGCACAGTGCAGGATAGCCCAGAGGGCATCAAGACCCTCCAGGGCCCCAGAGAGAAGTTCAACCCCTACTGGAGAACACAACTCGCTGGAACATCAGCAGAGGAAACAGATTTACTCGCCTACTCTGACTGACACAATCACAGTCATGGGCACAGTGCCTGGCACACACACACACACACACACACACACACACACACACACAGATCTCCATGGGACTAAATGAAGCATGGACTCAAAAGAGGGAGTGATTGTACCTGCAAGAGAATGCCATTAAACTTTATGACTTTCACGCTGCCACTTGAAAGCGTGTAATGGAAGACGAACATGTCTGTGATCGCTGGTGAGCTGCAGATAACGGATCCCATGGGTGCTTCGCAAGAAAAGAAGACTGCGGTATCGCCAGGAAACCAGGAAAGCCACACTGGTACTAACACCCTGTACTCTAGAAGAGCTTTAAGGGATCCTTCTAAAATATCTTGACATCAAATTCATAATGCATCAATTCTAATAATAATATAATAATAATATTATTAACATCAGCATAATTGGTGGTGTTTGCTATGGCGTTAGTTATTTGAACAAACATCAAACCCTAAGTAATAAATGTTTGTGAGTAACTTGTCATGAGCCGTTTGTGCTACAGACATAAATGAGACCTCAAATTATGTGGCTTGTTGAGTAGTGGTGTGTTATTACAATTTTAAGAGATCAGATTTACAATGTCAGCCTGGCAGATGAAAAAACAAGCAAACAAATAACATAGATTTAAAATGGGGGACCTGAATTTGGGGTGGGATCTTGAGTCAGTCAGTGACCACCCAGCAAACCACCCAGAACAGTCAAGCATCTGCATGACAATACATTAAAACCACTCAGTTCGCCATACATTAAAACCACTCAGTTCGCCTTTTAACCTCATTGCAAACACCCAGAACACCCTAGCAACTGATCAGCAACCACCCAGAATTTACTATCAACTGCTTAGTAATGCACTAAAACCACTCAGAACACTTTAGAAACCACACAGCAACCACCCAGAACATACTAGTCATCGTATAGTATCCACCAAGAACACCCTAGCCACTGTTTAGCAATATACAAAAAGCTACACAAAACTTAGCAACCACATAGCAACCACCCAAAACACCCTAGCAACCTTCTAGTGACACCCTCGGAACCACCGGAGCACCATAGCAACTACCCAGAATACCATAGGAAACACCTAGTAACACCATAGCAACAACCCAGAATGCAACCACATAGCAACCAACCAGAACACCACAGCAACCACATATTAAATCCGTAGCAACCTCCTAGTAATGAGATAGCAACCACCCAGTACACCCAATCAACTATATAGTGATGCCCTGGCAACCACCCAGAAAACCCTAGAAATAACCCAGACAGAACACCACAACAACTGCATAGCTAATGCTACTAGAAGCCACCTAGAAAGTACCCAGCACACTCTAGCAACTGCACAATAATGAACTAAAACCCAGACTTAATAGTAACCACATAGAAACCACCCATAGCATACTAACATCCACTTAGTAAAGCCATAGCAACCACCTAGTAATCTTGTGGCAATCACCCAGTACACCCTGACAACTGTATATAGTAGTAATGCCATGGCAACCATCCTGAATCATAGAAATCACCCAGAACACCCTAACAACTACATAGAAATGCACTAGCAACCAATGAGAAAACTGTAGCAACCTAGCGACTGCACAGAAATACACTAAAACCCAAACTTAGCATTCCTTAGCAACCCCATGGCAACCACACATACCATTATAGCAACTGCACACAAATGCACTTAAATCCACATAGCATTCCTTAGCAACAGCACAGTAACCACCATCCTAGCAAAACTACTCAGAACTCCTTAACAAGCAGATACATATAAACCATCCGGAACACCGAAGCATCATACTAGGATCACCCTAGAAACCAACAGAATATCCTAAAAAACCTACAGTATATAAATCATTGATCAAGAACCACCACGAAACCACCCAGATCACCATAGGAACCAACAGTTAACACCATAGAAACAACCAATAACAAAGTACACTCTGAAAACCGTATTGTAATGCCCTGGCAACTATCCAGAATAGCACAGCACAGAAACTGCTCAAAACAACTTAGCAAGCAATCACATATCAATCATCCAGAACACCCTAGCAACCAACAGAATACCCTTAAAACCGTACAGTATATGAATAACCCAGATCACCTTAGCAATTGCATAGCAACCTCCCAAAACACCCTAGCATCCACCAAGAAACCACTTACAACACCATAGGAGCCAACAGATTAGACCCTAGAAACAACCAATACCATCCAAGCAAACACATAGCAACCACTAAGAAAACAGTGGAAACAACCTAAAGTAGTAAGGCCCTAGCAAACACTCAAACTGCCCTATCATCCACCAAGAAACCACCCAGAACATCATAGGAACAAACAGGTAACACCCCAGCAACAACCAATAACACACAAGCAACCGCGTAGCAAACAGTCAGAACACTATAGTAATGACCTACAGTAGTAAGGTCCTAGAAACCACCCAAAACACCCAAACAACCACCAAGAAACCGCCCAGAACACCATAGGAACAAAAAAGGTAACACCTTAGCAACAACCAATAACACCCAAGCAACCGCAGAGCAACCACTCAGAACACCATAGTAACCACCTACAGTAGTAAGGCCCTAGCAACCACCCAAAACAGTAGGGGTGTAAATTGGACATTTCAACAAGATGCAATCTTACATCGATTCTCTTGGCCTGCAATCCGATATTTGCTGATACTTCAAAGTCTGCCGTGATATGATTTCGATTGGATTTAATTCAGGGCCCTGCGATCGATATTTCGATATTATGTGCCTATTTTATACAATCAATTAAAAAAAATTTGCCCTCAAATGCAACCAAAATGTCATTTTAATATTTTATTGAGCTCTCTGAAAAGTGCTAATTTAGTAACCACATTGAGACATCCACAACAAAATAAGGCACTTCTTCAAAAAAATGTCTATATTGATATTTATGCATTGTATCAATAACATTGGAATATTAGTTATTGGAATGATGCATCGATCCAGATCAATGGATCTTTACACCCCTACAAAACACCCAAGAACCAAAAACCACCCAGAACACCATAGGAACCAACAGGTAACACCCTAGCAACAACCAATAACTCCAAAGCAACCGCATAGCAACCACTCAGAACACTGTAGTAACCACCTACAGAAGAAAGGCCCTAGCAACCATCAAGCAAACACAACAACTGCATAGTAATGTCCTGGCAACCATCCAGAATACTCTAACAACATGGAGTGGTGGTGGCGTAGTGGGCTAAAGCACATAACTGGTAATCAGAAGGTCACATGTTCGATCCCTAGAGTCACCACCATTGTGTCCTTGAGCAAGGCACTTAACTCCAGGTTGCTCTGGGGGGATTGTCCCTTTAATAAGTGCACTGTAAGTCACTTTGGATAAAATCGTCTGCCAAATGCATAAATGTAAATGTAAATGTAAACAACTGCAAAGCAATGTTCTAGCAACCACTCAAAACACCACAGATCACCTTACCTACAACCCAGAACAACCTAGCAACTGCACAGAAACCAGCCATAACACCCTGTTAATGCACTAAAACCTCTAAGAACACCCTAGCAACTGCACAGCAAACACACAGAACACACTAGGAAGCAACCAGAAATCCCTATAAACACATTTACCCATCCAGAAAAAAAAAAGCAACTACCCGGAACACTAGCAATGCACTAAAACCTCTTAGAACACCATAGCAACCGCATAGCAATGCCCAATAACAACCCACAACACCCATGCATCGTGGCGGTAAAGGCAAGATTATTTTTAGATTTGCACAGGCAACACCACTCACATTTTCTACAGAAAATGTAAAACTCCGTTATGTTTGTAGCTCTTCAGGTTGGGTGGATAAAAAAACAGAAAGTGGCCCCTGATGATGTAGTCGAGGTATCATAAGCTATTGTAGCCATAACAAGGCTTCATAGGAAGGAAACGGAGACAATTTCTTTTTAAAGAAAATGTCTCACTCCCAAAATTAAATTTCTCTGGTCCATTTGAAAATGTGTCTCGGAGGGAGCCAGTGTTGTTGTTTGTATGATAATCTTGCTGTTGTGTCATATGATTTAACAACTCATGCTCATGGCGTGCGTGCTCTCCGAGACGGCCCCCTGCCAGCCGTGTCCTCATAAGCAAAAAGCTAGCAAATGGTTTTAATAGCTAAGCCCACATAATGTAAAAACTCCATTTAAACTTATTAATGTGATCAGAGGGGTCTTCAGCAAATGTGCAATTTACACGTCAGGGCGAGCGGGGGCAGTAACGACCGAACAGGGAGGAATAACGCTCCATACTTACTTTAAAGAACCCCCAGGGCACAACCTTTGACCTGAAAATAATGTCTACCCATAAAAGAATGATTGCTTTTGTCTCGCTTCAGTCCGACTGGCCGTCATTAAGGGGCTGCATTTATGGGCCACAGAGAAAATGTGGGGGTAACAGAGATGCTTTAAAATAGACCAACACACATAAACAGTGTTACACAGTGCACAGACAGCACCCACAACCATGCGGTCATTACCAGAGGCACATTGGGGTAATAACAATTCTGCCCAACAAAGGCAAAACACAGTAACTACAGCAACAATGAAACTGAGAAAGAAAAGCTGTATTTTCAAAATTTCACACATTTTCTATGAATCTGAGCATAGTTGAGCTAAGCCAAGTTTTGCATGCCCTCGCAATAGTTGAGTTCCCTCAAATAAGTTTAGAGTGCCCTCGCAAAAGTTTGCATTCACTCGCAAAACGTTTTGCGTGCCCTTACAATAGTTTGCGTTCCCTCATAACCATATGACCTTTTAACCTTGATATTCGTAGTAAAACCATAGTAATAATATAGGAAAATTACAGTTATTCAATTTTAAAAAACATAATTCAATGGTTTTACTACAAATATCATTGTATTTGTAGTAAAATCATAGTAACCATAAGAACCATGGTTGAGCTATAGTAAAAACATGAT
>JAVLUX010000049.1:4611077-4623577 GCA_032164185.1 Moxostoma hubbsi
CTTTGACCCTAGAACGGCACCTGTCAACGCGTCAATTCTGTTCCAAACCAAAATCACCTCAACACACATCAAGTTATAGTTAAAACTTCCAAACGGTCATATCTTGATGGTAACTGTTATGTTGTAAAACATATTCTAATCCAAGCTCTTGGTTGCAGCAAATGCCAGAGTTTATGCAGCTTGATTGTTTCCATCTAGACAACCATTTGGAAGTTACTGCAGTACTACAACCTGATTTGGACTGTGATTTTTGTCTGAACACAATGAACATTTCGGGCAATTCCACATGTACTTCATTCTTTCAACTACCAACAAAGACATCTAGACATAAACCTTTGTTTGAACATCCCAGATGGACTTGTAGGCAGCATTAGTTCTACATCTGCTCTTACACAAATGCAATTTTTGAATAAGCCACAGACCTAGATAGGCTGGTTCAGGTGTGTTTAAATACTGTTGGAGTTCAACTCTTTCAGAAGGTAAAAGACCACCAGCAAGACTGATAACCCTTGACAAGGGATGAAGCTACACTAGCTGTGAGTTTTTGTTTTACTTTTTCTTTTTTCTTTTTTTTTTTTAAAAGAGCTGAAACTAACAAGAGAGCAATTGGATTTAAACCTCTTGACCAAACTTTTGCACCCTTGAAGGGCACTGTGGGAATGGGATGCCACTCGAAGGGTCGTTCCAAACTAAAGTAAGAAAAACAAATTTCACGAAGGGCCCTTCCACAAGACTGTTGGTGAAGGGTACATTCATGCAGTAATGCCATACACACTTCAGAGTTCCAACATCAAGAGCTCAGTAGGGCAAGTAGGGCATAGGGGTGATCACTTTCCAATGGAATTCACCTAGGGTCTGTGTTAAGCTAGAGTGTGGGTTCAGTTTAAGTCGGATTCAGAGCACCAGGTCAAGCCCAAGAAGGAAGCCCCCCTCTCTGGGACAGTCCCACTGCCTAGTGTAGTGAGCAGTGTCAAAACCAATCTCCAAACTAACTGTGGGTCATTGGGGCAAATAAGTGCATTGGGTCCTGATCAGCGTTGAACTAATGGGTTAATCTCTCTCTCTTATTAAAGGCTATCAGCTTCCATTAGGAGCCGACCGGCCTAGAAGTGTTTGGAAGGTTGAGGCATAGAACAGTGAGAGATCTGGACAAGTTTGAACACTCACTTTAACCAACCAGCCCTGGTAGACAAGGAAAATGTCAAATGTGTGCACATATGTGGTGGCAGTGCTATGCCTGTTACAAATAGTTATATAAATACAGCCCCAGAGTTGCACAAAGTTTCACTTTGCCATAGACTATTCAAATAATACATACAGGCTCTGTTCCAAAACCTATTTAGCTACCTATGTAGGCAGAATTTTAAGAAATCAAATATGCGCTCTCAAAGTAAAGCTGTTCCAAAGGTACACTGTAAATTCTCTTGCCGCCTTCTGGCCCTCTTTTGGGAAAATTTTAAGACAGCTTCACATGAATCCATTGCAAAGAAGGATGCAACAATCCACTAAGAATGGTTAACAAATCAAGTTACTGCACATTGGGTGTTTCAAATTGGCTACTTATGCCTAGGAGGACATTTAAACCACGTGCTTGCACTACAAAAATATAGATACAGTGCAACGAATAGAACAGAATGCATATTTAAAACTTGAAGTTCTTTCTAGCTTAACACAGTGTCAAAAAAATATTGCAGTTCAGTGCAAGATGCTGAAATAACTGCAAGATATGGCGCAATGGTCAAACACATCTGTTAAGGGCTTGTTTACATGGAAAACCAACTGAACAGTGGTTCTCTACCAGGGGGCTGGGGCCCACTAGGTGGCCACCTTTGGTGTGAAAAGTTTAAGAAGCACTGCCTTAGAAGATAGAAGACAGCAAGGCAGCTCAATATTTCTTGGAGCCCTAAACACAGATTTTTCTCAGGGACACTTTCAGTGGCAATGCTGAAAGAACATGGTCAACTAACACATTTAACGTGGGTGTGAAGAGAAGCGATTGAGGAAGTTGCACTATTTAAGTAGGGTGGAGGGTGTGGGAATTAGTTTGGCTCAGGGACAGGGTGGGGGTCACCTCCAGGGGTCTGGCTGCTGACCAAGCTGCTGCCATGCCCCGGGGCCAGCCAGGGGCCAGATGAGCCCTGTAGCCCCTCGAGGGCCAGGAGACACCAGCAGTATCTAACAAATGCCCTAAACAACCAGTATGTCACCTCTAATACTGCAACACACTAAATATGGACTGTGAGCTGATGGAACAGTGAAGGACAAAGTCCGTTGCTGCAAGATGAGAATGAACGAAGGACAGAACCCAATTCACAACATTGAATTCAGCCATGTTAAAACAGCAGCATTTCACTTAACATTAAATAATAAACATTTCATTAAAAGATATTTTAATGTGTGGAATGCTATCTATTACTAGATTGTGTATGTTCAACCCAAACCACATCAGCAAATCTTTGCCTGAAATCTGCTAAAGCACTACATGTCTTTAACGGTTCATCTGAATCCACACATCTTCAGAGAGCAGAGCACATATTCTAGACACGTCTAAATTGAATCATAATTGCACATCATTAGCCTAATTACTGATTGCTCCAGCTCACCATCAAAACACTAATGAATGTTTACAGATAAAAAACATTCTTTGATATGATAATAGAAGACATAAGAGACACCACGAAACTGTTAAACGTTTTGTCTTGACATCATATTAAATAACATAATGTAAAATGATGCTAATAGATAATGGATAAAAATATCTAATCAATGCTCTTAATCAAAGATATTTTTAAGTTAGTCCATACTACATACAGGATTCAATCCAACAAATGAAATTCCTGAATCTTAAATTTTGTTTTATTTTTTATAGTTTATATATATATATATATATATATATATATATATATATATATATATATATATACACACACACTACCGTTCAAAAGTTTGGGGTAACTTACTCATTCTTTATTTTTTTTTTCACATTTTAGAATAATAGTTTAAGTTATCACAACTATGAAATAATAGAAATGGAACTATGGGGATTATGTTGTGACTAAAAAAATATATATAATGATTATATATATTATAATGAAATATATGAATATGTTGGCACAATAATGTTTTTGTATACAAAACTAATTTCAAACATTTAAGCATACACCTTCAGATCAAAAGATTTTTAAGATCAAGAGAAAACATTTCAGTCAAGTGACCCCACACTTTTGAATGATAGTGTACTGTATATATATATATATATTCTTCAAACCAGTGTGGCAGGGCGAATTATCCTGCTGAAAGAGGCCACTGTCATCAGGGAATACCATTGCCATGAATGGGTGTACCTGGTCTGCAACAATGCTTAGGTAGGTGGCACATGTCAAATTGATGTCCACATGAAAGGGTTTCCCAGCAGAACATTGACCAGAGCATCGCACACGTGCCCATTGTAGGTGCTTTCAATGGTGGACGGGTCATCATTGGCACTCTGACTGGTCTGCGGCTACGCAGCACTATACGCAGCAGAGTGCGAAGCACTGTGTGTTGTGACACATTCCTCCATCATTAACATTTTCTGTGACTTGTGCCACTGTTGGTTCGGACCACACAGGATAGCCTTCATTGCCCTCGAGTATCGATGAGCCTGACGCTGGTTAGCGGTCCGTCCCTCCTCAGAACACTGTAAGTAGGTACTGACCAGGAGCACCCCACAAGCTTTGTCGTTTCAGAGATGCTCTGACCCAATCATCTGGTTATAACAATTTGGCCCTTGTCAAAGTCGCTCAGGTCTTTACTCCTATATACACTATATATATATATATATATATATTATAATATAAATAATATATTTATTGTACAGTTTCAATTGGACAGACAGACAAACAGACAGACAGACAGACAGACAGATAGATAGATAGATAGATAGATATACAGATTTATTGAACACATCCCATTAAGCATTCACAGTGATGCGGAAAAAGTAAGTGAACCCTTGGATTAAATAACTGGTTGATCCTACTTTGGCAGCAATGACCTCAACCAAGTGTTTCCTGTAGCTGTGGATTAGACCTGCACAACGTTCAGAAGTAATTTAGGAACATTCTTCCTGACAGAACTGCTTCAGCTCAGCCATATTCTTAGGATGTCTGGTGTGAACAGCTCTCTTGAGGTCATTCCACAGCATCTCTATTGGGTTAAGGTCTGGGCTCTGACTGGGACACTCCAAAAGGTGGATTTTCTTTGTTTGAAGCCATTCTGTAGTGGATTTACTTCGATGTTTGGGGTCATTGTCCTGCTGCATCAATCAACTTCTACTGAGCTTCAGATGGCGTGTAGCGACCCTGAAATTATCCTGTAGGATATCTTGATAAACTTGGGAATTTGTTTTTCCCTTGATAATAGCAAGCAGTCCAGGCATTGAAGCAGCAAAGCAACCCCAAATCATGATGCTCCCATCACCATACTTCACTGATGGGATGAAGTTTTCATGTTGGTATGTAGTGCCCTTTTTACGCCATACGTAGTGCTGCTTGCTCTTCACAAATAATTAAACCTTAGTTTCATCAGTCCAAAAAACACTTTCCCAGTAGCGTAGATGGAATGTAAAGGCGGTCTTTGGAAAACTTCCGGCATGCAGCAATGTTTTTGTTGTAAAATTTTAATATTTTCTTTATACGTAGTAAATTATACGTCGTGAACAGAGATGTTAACCAGTTCCAATGATTCCTTCAAGTCTTTAGTTGTCACTCCAGGATTCTTTTTTACCTCATTGAATATTCTGCAGTGTGCCTTTTGAGTCATCTAGGCTGGACGGCCACTTCTAGGGAGAGTAGCCACAGTAATAAATTATTTTCATTTATAGACAATTTGTCTAGCTATGGACAGATTAATATCTAAGCTCTTCAAGATAACTTTGTAGCTCTTTCCAGCTCTATGCAAAGCAACAATTCTTGATCTTTTCTTGGTCTTCTGAAAAATATTTTTTGCGAGACATGGTCCACGTCAGCAGATGTTTCTTGTGAAGAGCAAACATAAAATGTTTTGGTGCTTTTTATAAGTCAAAGTAGCTCTAACCCACACCTCCAATCTCGTTTCATTAATTGAATTCCAAGTTTGCCAACTCCTGACTCTAATTAGCTTTTGTTCACGTCATTCGCCTAGGGGTACACATACTTTTTCCAACCAACACTGTGAATGTTTGAATGATGTATTCAACATGTACAAGAACAATACAATAATTTGTGTTATTAGTTAAAACAGATTGTGTTTGTTCATTATTATAACTTAGATGAAGATCAAATCATATACAGTAGTTTAATATAATTATTTACTGACATTTTTGAGACTCATTCTTTAAGAATCAGTGACATTATTCCCTCAGCTTGTGCAATGTGACACAACTTCCTGAAAGCTGGACAGTAATTGATTTAACTAGGAGACTGTGAAGGACTCTCCAATCTGTGGCTTTGAGATTGATGGAATTACAGCTCAGGTTCAGATACGTATTTATTGACCGCAGAGAGGGATGAGGGGTCACGATGAAAGAGGAGAGACCTTTTGGCCCCTTCTCTGATGTGATAGTTCAGTAATGGAGCGCAGGGGATGGGGGGGTGGGATACTCATTCTGGCCTCTGTGACTGAGTTGAGCAGTTCTGTAAGGTGTACAATCAAGCTTTTAATACCAAGGTTGGCAAACTGATAGGTGGTTATAAGGATAAATAAGTCCCTTTCCCCAAAGACAAACTAAGACAAACAATAACTCTAGAACCTTGCATTTGGGCAGCCCCTATTTCACACCCTATACGAATATACACACTCTATATCAAATTATTGAGTTGTAAAAGATGTAGCAGATGTTGTCTGTCTGAGAATATACCTTCAGAACGTACTTCATCAACGATCGAAAAGTTTTTAATCATATTGAGTACATTCTATGGAAGTACAGGAATTCACAGATGCAGTCTTATAATACTTTTTGTGATAAATAGTTGTTGTCTTGTATTTTGCATTACTCACAGTTTTCTGGCTTTGAAGGCCTCCGCAAACTCTCGGACGCTCCTCAATGAGGCCAAATCCAGGGTCATGGCTTCAACACGCGCTTTGCGCTAGTGAATAAAAAGAGAAAGAGAAAAAAGAAAAAACAGTAAACACACTGCACCAGCTACATCCATCAACATCACATCGCTAACAAACTAAAAGCCAAAGCCCACACATCCCACACTAACTCACTGAACACATCCCACCCGAAAATCTCTGCTATATCTCACAAAAACAACTCGCTTTCCCTAAATCAGGGCTGCATTATCAATAGGGAATGTTGCACATTCTCGGACGGGAGCGCATCTCAATATCCTCTTTATGGCATTTTTATGACCCTCCGCGCTAACTGTATCCGATCTTTGCTCTGTGCATCCTGTGCTTACACTTAAGTAAACGTTAAGGCAGTGGCTTCCTTCTTTCATAATGTCCATAATGGCATATAGAACAGGCTCAAGGAGATAAATAATGTATGAGCAAAGCCAAATCCACAATAATGGTCCCTCTCAAAGCTGGCTTTTAGGTGTAGCTTTGATCAGACTGGAGCAAGATCGATATTAGGGAAGACACATAAATCACTCCACAAAGGAAGGATCATGGTCTCACTGGTCAGAGGTTAGTTGAAGTTCTACTGAGGTAAAGAAAAGTCTGATCAATTCTGTGATTTCAGTTTACATATGCACCTGTAAAATACAGCGTCTCACTAAAAATTTGACACATTCACCAAATTTACCTAAACAAGCTTTTAAAAACAGAAGAGCAGATTAAAATGTCCAATTTTAATATATGCATGTAACGAATTCACAAGAGGGAGGACACCGGAACAGGGTTCAACACAAAGGTAAGGCTTTTTAATTACGGATAGTAGACAGACAGGGGGTAGTGCAAAACGTGCTATACATAAACTTGTGGGACTAATCTAACAGCTTAAGATTGCTCTCTATCGCCAACACTGGACTGGCAGCTCTCTCTCTCGACTTGAGGCACTGGTGCTCTTTTATGCCGCTCTCCCCATACTCACTGAAATTAGAGACAGGTGTTAGACATAATTTAGCTCAGGTGCAAGCGCCCTTACCGCTTTCTCCCTTCGGACGGGCGCTTGACCACGCCCCCGCTGCCACATACCCCCACCACCCGACTCAGGCCGGGGCGTCATCCGGCCTGCCTACCACTCCCCCCCCATTTCTGGAAAGGAAGTCGGCGACAGCCATCTGCACCCCCGGTCTGTGGACCACCTCGAACTTAAAAGGCTGGAGAGCCAGATACCAACGGGTGATCCGGGCGTTAGTATCCTTCATGCGGTGGAGCCACTGCAGTGGGGCATGATCCGAGCAGAGAGTGAAGGCCTGCCCCAGCAGGTAGTAGCGGAGCGTGAGGACCGCCCACTTGATGGCCAGACACTCCTTCTCTACAGTGCTGTACTTTGTTTCCCTTAAGGAGAGCTTTCTACTGATGTACAGCACCGGGCGCTCCTCCCCCTCCACCACCTGCGAGAGTACAGCCCCCAGCCCTCTGTCTGAAGCGTCCGTCTGCAATAAGAAAGGGAGAGAGAAGTTAGGTGAATATAAGAGCGGCCCTCCACAGAGTGCGGCTTTAACTTGTGTAAATGCCTGTTGGCACTGCTCTGACCATTGGACCGGATCTGGAGCCCCCTTTTTAGTGAGGTCAGTCAGCGGGCTGGTGACATCCGAATAGTTAGGCACAAATCTTCTATAATAGCCAGCCAGCCCCAGGAACTGCCTCACCCCCTTTTTGGTCTTAGGTCTAGGGCAAGTCGCAATCGCCGCGGTCTTATCAATTTGGGGACGCACCTGGCCATGACCCAAGTGGAACCCCAGATACCGTACCTCCACACGCCCAATCGCGCACTTCTTGGGGTTTGCTGTGAGCCCCGCCCGCCACAGCGACTTCAAGACCGCCCTCAGGTGTTGTATATGCCGCTGCCAGTCATTACTATAGATAATGATATCATCTAAATAGGCAGCAGCGTAAGCGGAGTGCGGGCGGAGGATACGGTCCATCAGGCGCTGGAACGTGGCTGGAGCCCCAAACAAACTGAACGGAAGTGTCACAAATTGGTGTAATCCGAACGGCGTGGTGAAGGCGGTTTTCTCACGGGAAATTGGTGTCAAGGGGATCTGCCAATAACCCTTTGTTAAATCCAATGTCGAATAAAAGCGAGCAGTCCCTAACCGATCGAGCAGTTCATCAACACGAGGCATTGGGTACGCATCAAATTTAGACACCGCATTGACTTTTCTGTAGTCCACACAGAACCGGACCGATCCTTCACTCTTGGGAACAAGAACGACCGGGCTAGACCAGTCGCTGTGGGACTCTTCTATTACCCCCATATCGAGCATCGCATCCAATTCGTCCCAAACAATTTTCTTTTTATGCTCGGAGAGGCGATAAGGGCGGCTACGAACCACCACCCCCGGCTTGGTCTCGATGTGGTGTTCGATGTTGTTCGTACAACCCGGTAGAGGAGAAAACACGTCTGCAAACTCTTTTTGCAACTTGGCAACCTCTGAGCGTTGGCACGGGGAGAGGTTGTCTCCGCAAATGACTGGGGCATTGTAATCGGGTTTTGGATTCACCTCCGGTCCGAGCTCCGCCCTCTCTGGAACCACCGTAGCCAATGACACAGGGACCACCTCCCTCCATAATTTAAGGAGATTGAGGTGGTAAATTTGACGCGCGTCCCCCCTATCGGTTCGTTTAACCTCATAATCGTGTGACCTCAAAGGGCCCTTGCCACTTGGCGAGTAATTTGGAGCTCGATGTGGGGAGCAATACAAGAACTTTGTCTCCCGGTGCAAATTCCCTTAGCTGAGTACCCCTGTCATACAGCCGGCGTTGGCGTGCTTGAGCCTGGAGCAAATTCTCCTGTGGTAGTTTCCCCAATGTGTGGAGTTTTGCTCGAAGATCAAGAACGTACTGAATTTAATTTTTACTATTCGAAGGTCCTTCCTCCCAGGCTTCACGGATGACGTCCAGCACACCGCGCGGGCGCCGCCCATACAGCAGCTCAAACGGGGAAAATCCCGTGGAGGCTTGCGGGACCTCTCGTACTGCAAATAACAGGGGGTCAAGCCATTTATCCCAATTCCTAGCATCTTCGTGTACGAATTTACGAATCATATTCTTGAGCGTTTTATTAAATCGTTCCACTAGGCCATCCGTCTGCGGATGGTATACGCTAGTGCGAATTGATTTAATGTCCAACAGATCATAAAGTTCGCGAAGTGTGCGTGACATAAATGTTGTGCCTTGGTCGGTGAGGATTTCTTTCGGAATCCCCACCCGGGAGATTATTTTGAAGAGCGCCCCCGCAACACTACGTGCAGAGATATTGCTTAGAGGCACTGCTTCCAGATATCGTGTTGCGTAATCCACCAGGACTAATACAAAACGATGTCCGCGTGCTGTCCGATCTAATGGCCCGACGAGGTCCATTCCAATTCTTTCGAAGGGAACCTCGATTAATGGAAGAGGGCGCAATGGCGCTTTTGGGGTGGCCGGTGGATTTACCAGCTGACATTCGCGGCACGCCGCACACCACCTGCGAACGTCGCCGTTAATGCCCGGCCAATAAAAACGGGCTATTAGACGGAGCAGTGTTTTCCTTTCCCCTAGATGACCCGCCATGGGATTATAATGAGCTGCCTGGAAAAGCATTTCCAGACGGCTCCGTGGAATTAACAACTGAGTTACATTTTACTTTGTCTGAGTGTCCTGCGTCACTCTATACAACCGCTCATTTATAATTGCGAAATAGGGGTATGTGAGAGCGATGTCCGGCTGGAGACGCTGACCATCAATTGTCTTCACTTGATCAAACGCGTGCTTAAGGGTCTCATCCCGCGACTGCTCCAAAGGGAAATCTACATCAGGGAATTCCCTGCGGAGGGGAGGGGGGCGGAAGGCCCGCCCCTTCCCCCGTCATCCCGATTCGGAGCAGCCGAGGATGGCCCCGGCTCCGCCTCCCCTGCCAAAGCATCGCACATCACACATCTCCCCATTCTAATGCAGGACCCATCCTTCCCAGTTTCCCCCAAAACATCCTTAAATGCAGGCCAATCGGTCCCCAGAATCAGAGGATGGGTGAGGCGGGAACTAACCGCTTCCTCCACTTTATGTTTTCGCCCTCGAAATTTAAGCAGCAAGGTCACCATCGGGTAGCTATGAACATCCCCGTGTACACACCTCACCCTTACCCGCTTAGCCGTGCCCAAAGCCTCGGGTTGAACCAAGCGTTGATGGATGGTGGTCTGATTACAACCAGTATCCAGCAAAGCTCGGTGTGTACCCCCCTGGATTCTTACCGGAACCCGGTACGCTCCAGCCCGATCGGGGGCAGCATGTGGGAGATCGGCGACCCGGACCACCGCCCCCACCTTCATCAACGGACACCGCTCACGGAAGTGGCTCGGGTCCCCGGACCTCCAACATGCCGGCCCAGACACCACACCCGTACCTGCTTTGATGGACGCCCCCACCTGAGGGGGAGAACGGCTGTAGGTGGTGGAGGAGGGATGGACTGATGCTGATGATGGAGGTGTTGGTCTCAACCAGGCTCCTCGCCTGCGTGGGGCAGCAACGGGACCTGGAGAGAGGACAGAGCAAGAGGGTTGGGGGGAGTGGGGAGGAGCGGAAGTAAACACAGGAGGGGGAAGAGAGGGGGAGAGAGAGAGAGAGAGAGAGAGAGAGAGAGAGAGAGAGAGAGAGAGAGGGCTCGTCCGCCCTTGGGATCGCCACCATGTGGTCCTCTGCAAGCTGGACGGCTGCCTCCAGCGACGCCGGGCGGTGGCACTGGACCCACTCCGCCGTTCTCTTGGGCAAGCGTTGAATAAACTGCTCCAGCACCACCTGATCGACGAGTCTCTCGACGTCGCGGTCCCCCACTAGCAGCCACCTCCGGCAGGCATCACGGAGCCGCTGGGCGAAGGCGAACGGGCGTTCGGACTTTTCCAGCTTCATGCCCCGGAAGAGCTGATGGTTTTCCTCGGGGCTCTGACCAACCCGCTGCAGAATGGCTTTTCTTAAATCAGCGTAGGCCAGGAGGTTCGTTGCCGGCAGTTGTTGAGCCGCGAGTTGGGCTTCCCCGGACAGAAGAGGAACAAGGCGGGCTGCCCACTGGTCCTGTGGCCAGCCCCAAATTTCAGCAGTTCGCTGGAACAAATCTAGGAACGCTTCAACGTCGTCAGCTGCCCCCATCTTCTGTAACGTGGGCGGGGGCAGCATGGCACGCGTGTCCGGGGTCGCGGCTGTGGCGGCCTCCTGGCTGATGGCCTGTCGATCGTCTGCTTGAGCCCGTACGATCTCACAGAATCGCCGATCTTGCTCCTGTCTGAGCTCAAGCAGGGACTGTTGGTGGCTTTGATGTAGAGCAGCGAGGGACTGGAGGACTTCGGCCAGCTGGGAGGACTCTACGGGGCGAGCTTTCTCCATGGTAGAAGATCCAATTTCTTTCCCTGGTTTCGGCACCAGTGTAACGAATTCACAAGAGGGAGGACACGGGAACAGGGTTCAACACAAAGGTAAGGCTTTTTAATTACGGATAGTAGACAGACAGGGGGTAGTGCAAAACGTGCTATACATAAACTTGTGGGACTAAACAAACAGCTTAAGATTGCTCTCTATCGCCAACACTGGACTGGCAGCTCTCTCTCTCGACTGGAGGCACTGGTGCTCTTTTATGCCGCTCTCCCCATACTCACTGAAATTAGAGACAGGTGTTAGACATAATTTAGCTCAAGTGCAAGCGCCCTTACCGCTTTCTCCCTTCGGACGGGCGCTTGACCACGCCCCCGCTGCCACAATGCATGTAAGGTTATACAGTTGAAGTCAGAAGTTTACATACACCTTTTTCACAAGTCCTGAAATGTAATTGTAGAAACTGTCTTTAACATCATGGCTGTTGTCTTGAGATGTTGCTTCAATATATCCACATAATTTTCCTTCCTCATGCTGCCATCTATTTTGTGAAGTGCACCAGTCCCTCCTGCAGCAAAGCACCCCACAACATTGGGATGGTGTTCTTCAGCTTGCAAGCCTCATCCTTTTTTCTCCAAACATAACAATGGTCATTAACAGACCAGAGGATATTTCTCCAAAAAGTAAGATCTTTGTCCCCATGTGCACTTGCAAACTATAGTCTTGCTTATTTATGGTAGTTTTGCAGCAGTGTCTTCTTCCTTACTGAGCAGCCTTTCAGGTTATGTCAATATAGGACTCGTTTTACTGTGGATATAGATACTTGTCTACCTGTTTCCTCCAGCATCTTCAAAAGGTCCATTGCTCTTGTTCTAGGATTGATTCGCACTTTGCACACCAAACTACGTTCATCTCAAGGATCCAGAATGCATCTCCTTCCTGAGCGGTATGGTGGCTTCGAGGTCCAGTGGTGTTTATACTTGTGTACTATTGTTTGTATAGATGAACGTGGTACCTTCAGACAT